>JANSTX010008236.1:0-19605 GCA_027564355.1 Penthetria funebris | reverse complement strand
TATATAGATAAGATAAACATATATTAGAGTAGTAAAAGAATGATACAGTGGACTAATAAATTGTCAGCATTTGGAAAGAATGTATTTGCAGGTAAAATCAGAATCTTGTTGTATGAAATTTATGTTCTAGCATATGTTTTCCCTTACTGCATAATTTATTTTTTCGTTTTCATTATACGTTATATTATAAATAGTATAATATACTAATATACACTAGCTAATTCGTTACATTGTTTATTTTTATTTGCATGACTTGTTACATAAATTCAGTATTAACTTAAAAGCTTCATTCCACATTCTTAAATTATTATATTAAATAAATTCTAAATTCTTCATATAAATTTACATTGTAATTCTAATACTAGTAAATCGAATTACTTACCTAGTTGTACGCTATATTTAAGTATCTGCTGAATGCTTAAATTGACAACAAAATTCATTAGTTATATATTCTATATTGTGATCAGTGTCTATATAGAATATTGGTAGGAGTAAACGTTTTATTCCTTTCACTGTTTCAATTCATAAATTCTTAATTACATAAAACTTACAGCTATTATACAAAATTTACATTTTGTGAACAATAATTGATTTCTAATTGACATCGCAAAGTGTCCATGACGCTTAATGTACATATTTTTAAAATTTTATTACTGCTAGAGTGGTAATGTAAATCATGGGCTGGTGGCAATTGAATTGGGAATTATTAAACGGCAAAAAGAATTATAAAACCGGTTTCTATCGAGTTCACGGGATTGCAAGGTAGGTTGTTGGTAATTTGAAGTTTTACAAAGAAAATTGTTAACAATTGTCCTATATATAATAAGTTTGGTATGCAGGACAGATTTGTAGATATCTATGTAGTGATCGCAAACTATGAACGAATCTTCAACGTTATCATCATCTGACGAAATATAATATATCCTTTAATCCTTAGTCCCCAAACATATGTGCGTATATATGTGGTCGTCACATGTGGTAATACTTATGTTGTTCACGTTAATATGTATGTATACAATACATAATATATTTACTTTACGGTTTAGTTATTTAGCACGCATTAATAAAAACTATTAAAAAAAATCACTTTTTCTGCTTCAGTGTAATATAAAATATTTTCTAGACCCTGAAGTAAAATAATTAATAAACTTGATGTACAAATATATAATATATATAAATTCTCTAGGCCTAAATTCAGAAACATATATTATTTTGTGGTCTCTTACGAAAACTATTAAACATGATTGATCACACGGTAATGAGTTACGAAAACTATTCAAATTTTGCACTTATTCTGCTTCAGAATAAATAAAATCTGTTTGTTTACCCTGAAGTCAAACAAGTAATAAACTTAAATATTTTAATATTACCTCCTGATACTATTTTTAAAAAAAAAAAAAAATTATTTACATAAATGTTGGCATCGTACTAACCTGACTGAGAAACCACATAAGTATTACCTTAAAATAAAAAACTAAATTAGTAGTACCATAACTTTTATCGTCTTATTTTTCAAAATTATAATCATTATTAAATCAGGAGAAAATTCATTTTAATCCATAATATCTCCTAATAATAAAGTAATAATTTTTGTCATTATTTTAAAGCGCTTCAGAATATTGTGCATAAATTGCTAGTAAAATAAATTGCTCGAAACTATCACAAATCAGCCACCTAGAATTTACCGATAATTATTAGCTAAATGTCCTGAATAGTCCTAATGGTGTGTTTCTCAATCTGTGACCTAGTAACTCTATTGTGCTTTATATTATTGTGTAATATACTCGTAGTCTGAATTGAATCAGTTGAAAAGCAGAAGATTCATTTATATTTGAAAAGATAACTTTCAAATTTGTGAGGTTCAGGACAAGAGATCATTAATAGAAATAAAAAATGTGAAGTAATAATTTCTCATATCAGAATGAATGCCAACAGAGGTTAACATGCCAAACTATGCCAAAAGTCTTAAATAAATAAAGCACTAGCTCGCACATCTCAGTAAATATAAACAAGTTTCTCTATATACTCCAGATTTTATTAACATCAGTCAAAATGTCTGCAGTTGATCTCCTATACCGGATTGACTATCATGAATTATATTGTTAGATTCCAAATATGGTTATAGGTCGTAGTTGTATGGGGTCAGACATAGAACTTTACGTATCCTGTATATGATTTCTAATCGAATTTAAAAAGGCTTCATTTTGAATTCAATTTTTTGATGTATTGGCGACTTCGTATTCGAATTGTCCATTTTGGAGCACCTTAAGAATATGACAGCCAATATGTTGAGTTATTATTGAAATCAACCAGAATTGATTTGGAAGACCTAAATATGATGTACTGTTATCTATGGTATTTTCCAAAGAACTCTGATGAAATATGTTTGACTTTTTTTTATATATTTGTTTCACGTATGATTTCCTTTCATTAGGAATAGAAGATGAAAAATACAGGGTATATGAGATTAATATTCAGACGGAATAAATACTTTGTTATAAAAGCGAACTTATTCACACAAATGATTTATTTAATTCATGTGAGCGAATTACACTGAACACAACAGCATTATTGCTGACATTTTTTTCAGCAATATTTTTTCATTATGTTGGAATTAACAGATATGATCTATATTTATATACTAAAATTCATTCATATATATAGATACATATATGCGATATAAACTTATAAAGCAATAATAATCAGAAGAAATGGAATAAACCTTTTATTTTTATTTTAAATGTTCGGAATTTATGAGTATTTTTGTCAGTGGAAATGATGTGAAATAAGTGTGACTGAAAAGAACCACGACTTTTGTTCGTGGTTCTTTTCAGTACATCAGTTATCGTTCCTAATATCTTCTTTGTGAATCCGATGAATAAATATTTCAACAACAGACCATATGTAGTTGTGGCATTATACACCACAATACTGAATTATTCAAATATTAATTCGATCAACTACAACTTTTAAACATATTATAACGACAAATGTCAACCAAAAAACTGCACTAATTTTGTAGTTTCTAATATTTGTGATGGCCTACTTCTCAGATATCCTGTTAGTATTTATGGGTTGATTCATATATATAATATGTAGTTTATTGACTATTTTGGTCATACCATAAGCCTGACTTATACATGCATCTTGGGGTTTCAGAAACAATAATTATTTGTAATCATGCCTTAGTTAACACAAGATTAATTTGACAAAATATAGTAACAGCGATCTGAAATTGCAATAGTGTAATGAACAACAAACATGCCCTTAAATTAATTAATATATAAATTATAGATAGTACTCTGTACGTAACAGAGTACATGATGATACCTCTCAAAGCTATACGAAATAACTTATTGCTAAATAAGTAGTATCATAGAATAAGTATATGGTAGTATCAAATTTCATGGAATTAATACTTATTACGAAATTACGATTTCAAATTATAAAATCTTTTTGCATACGAGTACATAAAGTTTTTTTTACAAAATTAATCATAGAGTTTAGTATTATAAATGAGTACAATTTGATAATAAATTAAATATTACGATAACCTTTTAACAGAATGAATGCCTTGCTTTTTTAATTATAAAGTACTAACTAACATATGCATCACGGAATTTTTGTTTTCTATCCCATATATTACTTTGCATTTGATATACTAATTCGTTTCAACAATCAATATGATTTTATTGTTTATTTATATGTACTAGAATCTTTCTCATCATTTAGATCTTTACTCCACATGGAAAAATACAGCAGGCCATCTATAAACAATCCTTATTGCTCTCGATTTCAAAGTAGCCCTTTTTCTTCATTTCTATTGGTACTCGCATTAGGTCTCCACAAATCTCATTTTTTCTTTATTTTCCTACCAATTTACTATATAGTGAAGACAAATAATACAATTTAAAATACGCAATTTAACTGTCATACCTCATTTAGTACACATATATCAACTTTAGTATATGTAATTCTAATTAGGGTTCACAAACTCAACTATTGTCAAGTCAATTTATAAATTTTGGATTTTCTCTGCTACTGTATCATCGACTATAAGATCGTATGCCTTCGTGGGTCAGACTAACCTGGTACCTGTAATTTAGTGAAGCATAAATCCCCATCTTACTAAGTCGATCTAGTTTCAGCAAAAATATATGTCGATTGGATTAATAGACATATGTCGTCGACAAATTCAATTCATCCATTATACAACCTATGTAATAACAAAATCCAATATGAGCAGAAATAAGATTGACAACAATAACATCCCTATGTAATACCAGAATTAAAAAACAGCATTACCAATTTTTCTACAACATTAGATTCTTTAATGCTAGTGACTTAAATTTCTAAAGCTGACCACTTGATTTCACTTAGATTTTCTAACTGGATTTTAAATCTTCAATTTTATTCTGGGAAAATTGAACCAGTGTTATAACATATAAACAACTTCTTTATTTCATACTTCTGTTATGGTAGTCTTTGCATTTTTACCTATAGTTTAATACAAATCTGTCCAATAACTAAATTGTACTCTAGTGTATTGTTACATTAAATATGGTTCTATGCGTATTATGTACGTAACATATAGATTGTATTCAAGATTAATTAATTAAAAATTAAACATGGATCAACGATCAACAATTGATTATATTATAACAAATATAAATTTCCATACTATACACTAATCTTGAATGTAATAGCTCTGTCCTCTGGAAATGTGGATTCAGATCATAGACTTATTCTCTATTAAATTCGAATTACTGCCAAATTATTAAAACATAAGTTGACGGATGTATTCATAGGAATAATATTGGCTTTCTCTGTATATATGAGTGTAGATTAAGTAACAACATTATGAATCATTCCATCAGCGAAGAAGAATAATGTGGAGAAAGCATGGACTAAATTTATGGAAAATGTAAATGCGGATACATATGAAGAAGTTGGACGAGTGAAATCGGAGTCAAATTTGAACTGACTGAAAACGATTCAGTAAAGATATGGAGCATTATTAGTACGGTGGACAAAAAAAAATTGAAGTTTCTTAAGGTATTGAAAGAAACCATAGTATAATTGAATGTATTCAAAAATTGTCCATAACAACAGAAGAATGGTGTTCACATTTTCATAATCTATTTGCTGACACAAATCAAATGCAATTAATACACAGAAAATTTAGTAGTGATATTGGAATTTTTACAGTTAACCAATGTTAAATGTAACATTGAAAACCTTAAGAAACAATTTAAGCCCCAGGTATTTATGATATGTACAACGAATATCTAAAATACGGAGTAGGTCAATGATTGACGCAATATTCATATTATGACAACTTGTGAGGAAGTCCATATAGAATACAATAAACCGACTTTCCTTTACTTCGTCGAGGCTTTTGATCGAGTTCAACTAGATGATTTTATATAATGGGCATTGCTGAACGTACGCCTCGCAAATTCCTTTCACGTCTTCTTGTTACTATAAAATTTAAAGTTTAAGCAGTAGCACACTACTGAGGTTTAATTAGTTTGTTACTCCTTATGAAACCCAAATTATTTAATAATAACCACAAGATTATATACATAATCTAAATCAATAAAATCATATATCAATTGGTGAAAATACTTGTCCATGCATGATATTTATTATACGAGAGCGTATATCACGAAATAAGTATAGGTTTTTTTTTGTTGGTCGTTTTTGGTCTATTTTTCTTTTATATCCAGTAAATTAATTAGACAAATTTAATAGGATTTCCTCATTATTCGTTTTTGCTGTAAACATGGATATATATATATAAAGGTCAACTTTCGGACGTCAATAACAAAGCAAAAACAAGGTTTTAGCTAGGGTTAATGTTTAATTTGAGAGCCAATTTCGATTTTTTTAACATACGAATTATATACGTATGTATACATACATATATACTCGCATATCAGATACATACGAGTATATTTACACAATATATTAACATTTTATATGTAGACTCTGTACTAACATTTGCATTTTATATGTGGACTCTGTGCTACATTTGCATTATCACAATATAATTCATATTAATTCATACATTTATTTTATTTAAATTTACTATTAAAATTAGAAGTTTGTAGAATTTAGTATACCCTATTTCTTCTTACAATACAAAACCATAAATGAAACCCTTATCTGGTAAAACATTCTTTTTAATTTACACCAAGGACTTAAAAACTTTTTCTAAAATTATTTTTTGTTCCGCAAACTAACTGTAAACCTATTTCATTGGAAATCATATTTTGATACATAACTTGTTCCTAAGATAATCTGAAAACCTAGAGCTTTCAAGAAAAATTTACACTAAATAGACAATACAATTATTTTGAAATATAATATGATGATAATGGTAAGGTCATTTTAAAGATGTAATTTCTCTAAGGAATAGGTTTGATGGTCTATAAGGAAACTTTTTTCTGAAGGTTTAAGTCCTTACTGCATATTATTTTTATATTAATTTACTATCAATAATGGTGACGAATGGTGTGGCCGACTATCATTGAGGTTACTCAATCAATCTTTACCGTCACGCAGTGACAGTAATGCTGTAGTTTTGTGAATATTGTTATGGGATATTTAAACAATGTTAAAAATACATCAAATTTCATGAAAAACAACTTACTGATATCGTCACCTTCAGCTCAAATGGTGACATCAAATTTTTCGATCAATGCATCGCACGCTGCACGAATGATGACCATTTGTGTTCAAAATTTGCACATTTATTTGTTCAAGCATTAACTTTCAAAATGAGCTATGTAAGAAATCCTGGTGAATATTATGGCCAAAATATCCAATAGTTTGAACTAAATCGTTGCTGGTACATTTTTTGGTTCATCATAAAAGACGATATTAATTTGCCGTTTTCCGTTTCCAATACACATAGAATGTAAATTTCATTACTTTCCAATGTATAGTATGAAATTTGTAGTTGATCGGTAGAATAGTGTGTAAAGTTACATCAAACTTATTTGTTATTCAGATATTTATATATGTCTAGTTCTGCAAACGGGACGTCAAACCTATATCTTTGGTCAAGAAAACGCAACATAATTGGTGAGAATTTTTAGTTATATTTAGATTGAACCGCCTCCATGAATGTTAATCGAACACTCTCCATTCGCCACCATTAAACTTTTATTATTATTGAAGTTAAACTGATCTCAATCTTTAATGTTTCATATGATAAATTGCACAGCATATTATAGTAAGCTATATAAAAATTAATATAAATAAATATGAAAATATGTAACAGAAACGCAGTAAAGCGTTTCTGTAATTTTAATAACGTTGTATAATGTAATTAAAAATCATTTTTTATGAATAATTTGAATTTATAGTTAAGTCAATAATGTATCATTATACAATTAATGTATGTACTTTATATGATGCTTGAAATTTCCCTTTGAATTTCACATTTCAACATACAGCTTTTTACGAATGCTCGCAAAATAACATAGAAAACATTTTATAATCCACATGCTTCGTATATACAATACATATTTATATATGTTTTAAGCAATTTTTTTTAAGTATTCAAACCCCTTGTTTCCACTTGAAATCTTTAAATTTTAAAAGGATTTCAACTAATTACTTATGTGAAGCAAGCCACAATTAATCTGATATCAAAATGTCATGACTTTCAAGAATTTACATTAACTATTTAATATACGTAATTCTAGATGAATTATGATATTCAATGAATACTCATATATGTTATGTAATACATATTTTAATTAAATTCTGTATGTTCTGAATTAGAATATTAAAGGAAATCTATATTAACTTACGTGTACCACATTTCCAACAAATAATGTTAACTTCAAGCATAGTATGATTAAATTTAGAAAATGTTTATTTTTTTGATATCGAAATACATAATCAGAAAATGTAATAAGGGCATTTCATCATCATCATCATCATCATCATAAAAACTCACAACAAGGGCAAAAAACAACCGTGATTGTTCTCGATTTCCGATCATGACCTTTATTTCACTTCACCTCATACCAGTGGTATCGTGGTATGTTTTTGAAAATATCTAATTTACGATTACACTTCGTGCCAAAAATATAGTTATTCACAAACGCTGTCAATTTCAGAACATTTCTTCGTTAGTTTCGTCCTCGTTGAAAAATTCTTCAGCTATTCCTTAATATGCGATATGATAGTATACCGATAAATTTATCAATTTAATCATTGAAGCATTTTAGTAAAATACTTAAGGGTACATGCCATCGATGTGCTAATGTTCATTAGTTTTGTCTTTGAAACATTAATTTTTTAATCTACTTTTACAAGTCATTCCCAATTTCATCTTTATGTCTGCTATAATTATCGAGTCTTTCACTATACAAAATCCAAGATTATGAATCAATATATAAACCATTGAACATATGTTCATTAATTTAAACAGTATTCCACAACTTTCTAGAATTTTCACTTTCTAAGCATTTACCACGGCCAATATTTACACTAAATTATTAATTTTATTATCAACCTCATTTTTTCAATCAGTTATTACGTATTTAATTTCACTACATTTTGCAGTATTTTATTTCACTATGACCTCATGAAATTACTCCGTTCATATTTTTATATTAACTGAATCTTATTTAGCATATATCATGGCTCCAATTCCATTTTATTTATTTGATAATATTACATGTTTGTTCAAAAGATTCCTATAATATGCATCTAAGGCACAATACGACATTACTGTCCATGTCTCACTACAATAATTCCGATAACTATAGATTATATTAAATGTGCTCCGTAATTTACGCTAACGAGAAATTTGTGTAGAATATCACACTTACTGTAATATCTGTCGCATCTTTTGTATGTGTGATTCGACATCGTTTTCAACTCCCGCCAACATATTGCCAAACACTTTCACAAATATTGAAAATCGTCTACCTCGGCCATTACAAAATTATCCACTTTAACCTAAATCACAGGCTTATTCAGCAGCTCTTATTCCGTTGGATGGGTTTTTCTACAACTTTGTAATCAATTTTCTGTTTTATGTTTCTTCTTCTAAATTCTACATGTCGTTACTGATTCAGTGTCCTCTTTATCATAATTGGTGAAAACCATGAACACCCTCACCAGTTCGCATCAGAGCATCAACAAAATTTTTCTAATCTTGACGAATATTATCATTTAGCGACGCCCAATTATGCAGTCCAGCAGATCTATGGTGCTTTATGTTAATTTATATAGTGAACATATTTTGCGTTATTTCACCTCTATACCTAATTGAAAATATTATCGTAATATATTCTGTATTGAATATATTTCATTCAATACTACTCGTATGTTCAATTTCACAATTTGTTTTTTTTTTTGTTTTTGTATTTATTTTGTATGTCAGGTAAATAATTGCTATCAATTTATTATATTATGGGCAATATATTACAACATACATGATATGTTTTTTTCCTTGATCAATATTTCCATTTGTTACAATATATTATGAGAATATACTAGTATAACTAAAACTAAAGTTCTAGGTATAGATTCAATTTTTGTATATTATTTGTATCCTTGTGAATATACAAAAAAAAAATTTATAAAATAAAGGAAATGTTGATAAAAAAAAAATGTATACAAAAGATTTAGTATAATATCAATAATGTTATTTATTATTTTACATAAATAAACTGAGGTGTAGAATGTATTCCTTGTATTCCTATTTCAGAGTCATCCGTATGGTCAGATATACTCGTTTACTAAACAATAATTCTTAGTAAATATATTCAGCATCATCATCAAGGGCGGTTTTTCTATTAACATTCATAACTGTTCGTATTTGAAAAATTAATCAAATACAACAAAAAATATGTCAATTAATAATATGATCTGAAATGCCATTTCGAATCAGTAAAAGTATTTCGTTTATTAATTTCATTACAGGAGTTGATAAATTTAAGAGCACTTTTCTATGCAGTTGATCACACAATTTATTCTTGATAAAGTTGAACCAAAATACATCATCATACAGTTCTTGTATATACCAATAAAAATTGATAGTTCTTCTATCCTTCTAATCTACCAAGGACAAACGTTACTTTCAGTTCATTACGTGAAAAACCAAGAAAGTCTCTCATCGCATCTGACAGTACTGTCATAATTGAATTGTTTTTAGCACTTTTTTGCTACAGTTACCACGCGTTATTTAAATTTGACGCTCATTAAATACCCATAAAGATGTTTAAATGTCAGCACAAGTTACACAGCAATCAATAACAGTAGAATGATGCAATAATCTCAGTCAGTGAACAGTTAAACAAATTCTTAAAAAATGTGTTTAATATCTGTAAATAATTCAAGTATAGTACAAGTAAAAATAACAATATCAATTGCGATTCCCCTAATATTTACCCAATTTTTTGACTGGTGAAAAACAATTCCTTAAATTGGTGTATAATATAAAATTTCCCTTAAATGTTTTCCTTTTTATATTTGTAAGTAACTCACATTTACTAGCTGATTAAGATAATTTCTAATTGTATAATTCTAGAAACGCTGACACAATTGAGATAAATTAATGTTGATAAAAAAAAATAAATAAATAAATAAAAGGAAATAAGAAAATATAAATGGGAGTGAATGTAAAGGAAATTTCAAAAGAAGAAAAAAATTAGTTTCTTTCAATTAAATTGTTTTATTAAAAGGAACAGGAAGGGTCACCAATTAAACCACAAAACATTATAATTGTATTTTGAAGTTAAAAAAAATAATTATTTCTTTGTTTTCAGTTTTAACATTTATGTATTTCGCAGTATACCAACTGATTTAAACCACTTATAGCATATTATATACATATTATCATCAAAATTGTTATCATCTTACCTTCATGCCAAAGGGGTTAATTTGCCGTTAATCAATGTAGCTGGTTGGCTAATGAGTTAGATTAAGCAATCTCTGAATGTTAGTCGGTCATTCCATTCAACACCTAATTTTGCCGTTTAAATGATATTTGTGTGTTGATATTTTACTCCTTACCAGATTTTATTTACATCATTCATAAATGGTATTTTTTGGATAGTTAGTCCTTTTCCAAAAATTACAGCAATCTTTGTGATCCGATTTCAATAACCAAACGGAGAACCGTTCGTTTCATCTAATGTGAAGCTGTAGAACTACAACCGATAAATAAATACGATATTTATGGTCATATTAATTATTTATAGCTAAAGGTTTATCAAACTTTCTAAGGAATGGTTACAGAGTATATGTGCAACGACCTATGAACCTTTTGATTTATCTGCTAAAATACTTATTTTCTAGTATATTACAAAATTTAATACTAAAATAGATTAGAGTATTAGTATATTATTTATAATGTATTTACTGATATTTCGTGTCTTTTTAGGGATATGGTGTGGTTGAGTTTAGTTTTCAGTTCATTCTAAATACTATAGCCTCTTATTTAATTATTTTTTTCCAGATCATTAAATTGTTTATAATTTCGATTTGAAGCAGTAAAATGACAAGAGAGAATTTGTGAGGATTGTAGAATAATGGGACAAATATCATGATTCTTATACGAAGAAAATGAAATTTGATCGACCATATACTGAAATCTACTGTGTAGCAGAAGATCTGATAGACAAAAAATACCGTGACGAAGTACGAATATCTGTCATTAAAGAGTATTAAGATTTATAGTGAAGTGAAAATTCCGACCATATATCTTGAACAATAACGTTGATACACTATTTTCCAGAGCGGAGTGAAAGTTGAAATGATGATTTCTTATATTATAGGATTAATTCATTAATTTAGATTTATTGCAGTGTCATCCGTGAAGTGAATGAAAGAGCATGTAATATTTATCAAGACATGTTTGACATCAATCTATAATTAATTCTTTTTTTTTTCGAACACTAGTATATTTTATATTTTAGTTTGTTAGTATTTTGAAATCTTATCCAATTTTATCCAAAAATAAAATAATACACCGATAATAATTCAATACCGTCAACTAATCCTACAATTTCACCACCCTAATAAAATCAGAGGACAGTTTTATGTTTTCTGTAGAAATTTTACTGTTTCAAATTGACTATAAACCTGTCAATCTGAACAGCAAAATTGTATTTAGAATTTAATATACATCAATCACAGGATTAATTCGTTTTGCAATTTATTTAATATTCTTCAGAACATTGTTTTAAGACTCCTCTCCCAACAATTCAAATTATAAAAAGTAATGGTAATATTAAAACTGAAATATATGATTAAAATCATTTGGTTAATTAATTTTATTTGAAAATAAAATAATACTTAAAAATAATATAAAAACTTTTATTATTTTTAATCATTCAAACAAAACGAATTTAGTGTAATTTTAAGACATAACATGATCGAATTTTGCTGATTTGTAATGAAAAAAATTACATACAAAGTTTCGCAGTTCTAGCATAAATTAAGAAATTGAAAAGCATTGGCTAGGTTACATCTTTTATATACTTTTTCTGAAAAGAATATTGACTTTCTATAGTTCGCTGTCATGCTGTAGAATATCTCGAATGGAATATATTTTTTCGAGTATTTAACTAAGATATTTTTATGAGTATCAGTTAATTGTTATACTGTAATTTCAACTACTTCGAATAAACATTATAGTGATGTTGATGATTATAAAGAGAATTCTAAAAGCGTCTACAGTTTTACCACCATACAAATGTTGTTTGCTATTATTTGATAGTATAAAGTGAATTATTTGAAAAGGAGCTGCTCAGTCAAATATGACACTAGTGACAACCTATTTCTATACATGTCTACCTCAGGGATCTCACAATTTCCCTGCTCTTGGTATTTCTGATAAAGAATATAACTTATTTTATATATTATTAATTGATACTAGCTATGGAAATCATAGGGATAGGAATGGTGAGGAAAAGAAAATTGGCCATAACACATCATACCATAATATAGGTGAATGAACCGAGAAGTCGACTATTGGCCTTGATGGAATAGTGTAAAAACAGAAACTGATTCATTATTAATCCATGAATTATATTTTGATTTCTTCAATTGTAAAGCAATAAATAATTATAATTATAATTAATTTTTAAAATCGGGCATACTGTGAATCTTTGTTTTTATAGAGAAATTGTAATGCGTATGTAAATAAGTTGCTGTGAATTCGTTGTATTAACCTCTTTGCTATCTGTCACCAATTAGTATAATATTATAATCTTGTATTCTAGTATTTTAATCTTTTCCAACCGAAACGAGTTAGTGAATATCAGAAAAGATTTAATATGAATGGCTTGTAGTACAGAATTTAGATCTTTTGTTTAAATTTACAGGTTTTCTATAAAATCCAAACAAGCAGAAGACTGTGTAATTTCATCTAGGTTCTACTTAAGATTTTTAATGAATTTAATTATATTTAAGCCAATATACGAGTATTTAGTTTTTATGAGTATTATAAACTAGCCGTATATTGCCAGTATTTGGATGAAAACTTTAAATCATTTATTTGGAACAAATTCATTCGCAACCATAATTGAAGAAGTACCATCAACTAATTTGAATATTTCGTAATTACTTAGCATACTTAGCACTTGAAATTTAGGTTTACTTTGGAACTCGTAAAAGTACTTAGTCCATCTTTTATTTGCTGAACCGCAATTGAATTGGACGTTCTGATCTACACTACTATCCGGTTAATTTGTTTACCATAGACGGCAAGTTTCCTTCATGTTGTTTGAATTTGACTTGTGCACTTTTACCAAACTTTTTGTTCAATGTTCCATATTGTGTCTTTATATTCTGTTAATTCATCGCATTGCTGTTGTTAATTATAGTTTTGATGTTTCTTCTTCTCATTATTAGAATCCACATATCATACCTAATCCATTCCTTCATTTCGTAACTAATATAAAGCGAAAGAACGTTTTCATCAACTTTACTTTAGTGCCAGCAAATGTGTTCAAATTTCGTCGATTGCTATATCATATACTAGCTTGTGTCTTGATGTCTGGCAATAGTTTTGACTTCATCTGTCCAATTAAGAAGATAAGGTTATAATCGATAAAATATGTGAATACATTTATGATTCGTGGACAAATTATGTATTGTAAAGTGTAATTAAAAAATATAATCTAAAAACATAATTCCAAAATAGGGTCTAAAACTTTCACTAGAATTAAGTGTAATTTCAAATTTTGAATAATATATTCTTTTAATGGGCACATCACCTTTGCAGACAAAGAACATAATCAATTGATCGGCGGTTGTCTAGCAAAGGTGGCAGTTATCTAAGTTGAAGGGCTTAATAGGTAATAACGAGTCGTTCTAATCACTATTTGTAAGGTGCTTGAATAAAATATTAATATTATTATTTAACCTTCAGACAATCAAACATTCTATTTTCAAGGTATATTTGGTGCAGTAATTATTTAAAATTAAAGAAAATAAAGTCTTAGTATAAATCTGATGACAAACTTCAAGGCAAGGTGATTTTATTTAGATTTATTCCTGGAAAATTTCGTGTTCACTAAAAAATTATACTAAAACTAGACTCATCATCTACTACTTAATATAGTAGTATTTTGATATTATTTTACCGTTTCCAACATGTAACATCAAATGCGAGCACAAATAATCATAATTGAAGTTACGAAAAACATAAGATCAATTATAATTATATGCTTATAAATCTTCCAATATTCGAGGGTTTCCGATATATATAGACGGTAATAGACCGATTCACGCGAGAACATATCCATCCAAATATACAAATATATAATTATATATATTTCAACCAAACACAGCAAAGCCATTAATTTATCATTATAGTACATAATATGATGTTTTTATTTTTATACTATTACGCCAATTTTTTATTTTTTAGATCAGGTCTTCAAAGGCGGGAGTATGTCATGTCACATAATTCAAATAAAATGAATATGACATTAAACTAACAATAGTTGCAACAGCAACATGCAATAACAAAAAACAGTCTGAGAAAAGCATGGTAGAGCTGTACACAAAATTGCTCTACGGGAGAGTGGTAGAGACGCTCTATAGTGTACACAATGTAGGTAGAATCTCTACACTTTACGCACTACACTTTATAGAAAAAATAATATGACATTAAACTAACAATAGTTGCAACAAGCAACATGCAATAACAAAAAACAGTCTGAGAAAAGCATGGTAGAGCTGTACTCAAAATTGCTCTTCAACAGCTCTACAGAGTACGGGAGAGTGGTAGAGACGCTCTATAGTGTACACAATGTAGGTAGAATCTCTACACTTTACGCACTACACTTTATAGAAAAAACTCTAAAGTGGAGACTTGGCTTAAAGAATTTTTTTTATTGAAAATATACAATTTTCAAAGTGAAAATTTATCAGCTTTTCTTTGATTTTGGAATCGTACAACACAATATTTATTTGTAACTTATAAAATGAAAAATATTAATTGATGTCAAAATATTTATAGTTTGTGTTTATTTTTATTGTTTACAACTTTTAAAGAAAATATTAACATTAAATATCATTCTAATTTACTTGTTATCTATATTTAAATTTTAAATCATTTTCTATCTAATCTTATCTTATAATATGGATTTTGAGAAAGAATTACATACGAATGTTATAACCAATAAAAGAAAAGAAGTATTTTTGGCATCTACTCCACAACAATCTGCCACAGAATGTACACAAATAATAGATTTAAATTTTCAGGTAAATATAAATTTTCTAAACGTTCTATTGAAAATATATTATATCTGATATTCATATAGTAGTAATATTTTGTGTGTTTTTAAATGATGAATGTCTACTAACACTCGGTATCTCTTTTTGCAACATCTTTATTATACCATAACAGTCCTAATCCAACGATTGGTGACTTCTACATGTTGCAAAATTCATGGACGGTCACTCAACATAAAGCATTCAATGGCATTATGTGCAACCGGTAACTTATTGTTTAACAATGTTAGTAGTCACAATGGTACAACAGATAATAATAAGATTTTAGAAATAAATAATTTATGTAAAACCGGACGTAATCCAAGTCCAATATTACGTGAATGAAAATATAAAATAATAAAAAAAATTAATGATAAAAAAAATTTCGAAAAAGAAAAACCAATTAGCCGAACAAAACGTATACCATTTACAGAACCCAATCATTCTGAAAAGCACCAAAATGGTAATTTACCATTGTTGTCATCAACACAAAAACCACCACAATATGGTAAAAGATCAATTATGGATCGTTTAGGTACACGTACAACAGTATCATCATCAACATCAATTGCAACAAATTCGGCAAATACAAATGAAATAAAAAAGAATATTATAAGTTTATCATCAAATCGACGTATGGAAAAAGAAATTTATGTTCCTCTATTTCGTAGAAAAGATACAGAATTATTGGAGAAACAAAAAGATGAACAATTCGATAAACGAAATATAAATAATAATAATAATAGTAATAATAATAAGGATAAACAATTATTTCAAGAAATACATGAGCAACATCATCAACAACAACAACAACAATATCACAAGGATTCATCGATAAACAATACTAATACCAGAGATCTAAGAGAACGTGTAACGGCTGCTAAAGAAAAAAAAGAACTTTTAAATTATACGATAAATCGTGAGAATAATAATTTACTTAAAAATCGTATAAGTTCAAGAGTTATTGTCGCACCACCGAAACCCGAATATATTGAAGATCCAATTGAAGTACCAGTTAATTCAATTGTAAAAATTCAACCGAGACCAATTGTTTCAGCAAATAAACAAGCAAGTAAAAATTTATTATTACGTGCTGTAGCCGAAGCACAAAAATCAACAGCTCTTGTGAAACCAAGACCAGAAATAAAATCAAAATCACCACCACCACCACTACAACCGTCAACATTATCAAAATTTAAAATTACAAAACAATTAACACAAACAATATTTAATTTTAAAAGATCATCAATGCCAACATCACCAGCACCATTGACACCACCACAACCATCACCACCAACACTACCACCACCACCACCAAAAAATCAACATCGGCTACGATCTTCAGCATCAGTTTCATCAAATCAAGATTGTTCATCAGATGATAATAATTTTAATGTCAGTGATGATGATAATGATATTGATGATAATAATAGAAAAAATCAACAGAAATTATTTACACAAAAATATAGAAATAATAATATTAATAATACATTAAAGAATTCAAACGAAAATATTGTGATACAAATTGATGGGGCAACTATTACAAGTGATGACCATAAAAATATGGATGGAGATGATTCAAATGAAGATGAATATATTCCAGAACCGTTATCACAGCCCGAAGAAGAAGAAGCAGAAGAAGAAGTGTCCGATAATGATAGTTATGTTTATATTCCTGTGAATGTAAATGATGCGGATGAGGAAATGGATGATGATGATGATGTTGTTGGTGATGATCAAGATATTGTTGTTGATGTTGATCAAGATGTGGATATGAAGAGGTAAATATAAAAATATAAGTTTCGTGTGAAATGTTATGATAAAATATTTGATTTATTTATTGCTTGTCAAACATTGGATGGTTACATAGATTTGATTAAATGAATGTTTTAGTCCAAAAACAAGTTTATAATTTCATTATTTTCGAAAATTAAACAATTGTCATGAAATGACTTTTGTCAATTAAAATTCAAATTATTCTAGAGTTATCAATTACCAAATGATCTGTTAAATTTGAAACGTCTGGTATTCAATCTACCATGATCATTTCCTATTCTCATCTTATATAGTTACATAGAACAATATTTGTAAAGCAAAATAAGATATTCATTCTTAAATGTTGATCAATTACAAAATTGTGATTTGATAAGTTTTTTATTAGAATTTAGTAAAACAATTTATAATACGTTTTTTTTTATTTTTTCGTTTCGTTTATTTTTAGTCCTAAAGAATCAGCAAAATTCGAGAAAAAACGGACACAGTTTGTCGTTACATTAGACGGTTATAATAAATCAGATGAACAACAATTTATTAATAAAAAACGAGAAAATTCTATGAAAAATAAAAGTACCAACAGACATAAATTAAGAATAATTGGTGCTACCGGTCCAGCAGGAACTTCTGGTAGTACTAACAGCAGTAATAATAATAATAATAATATTAATAATATTAATATCAATAATAAAATTAACATTAGTGATAATGATAATATTAAAATGATAAGCAAATCTAAAATAAAAGTAACAGAGAAAGTCGCAAAAACTCTGGAAACATTAAAACATAATAAAATATCTTCACCACTACGTACAGATGTAATACAAAAAGTGAATAAATTAATAATTAAAAGTGAAGACGATGAAGATGTTGAAAAACAAAAGGGTACGTCATTGTCATCATCTGCGGGACGTAAAAGGTCAAATGTGTCGCCAATAAAATTTGAATTAAATTCTGAGAATGAAAGAAGAAAAGAAATGTATTCATCATCTTCGTCTAGATCAAAACGATCTAAAAGTAGAGAATACGAAAAAGATGATTTCTATCGAGATACGAAACAATTAAAAGACAATGTTGGTAAGAATAATAGTAGCAGTAATAGTCATAAAGTTAAAACGAAGAAAAATGAAAGTAGTAAAAAATATGAAAATGTACCACCATGTAAGTTGTTTTTTTTTTCTTATTTTAAATTAGTTTCATAGTTTATTTATATTGCTTATGTATTGTTGTTCTTATGAACATAATTTAAAGAAAATCTTTTAAAAAACAGCCAATAGGCATACAAAACACTGTGAGTAAGATTAGCTGTGACTGACATGGGTTAGATAAGTGACATTACATATAATTCGGTTATATAAAAAAAACGTTGTTGACAGTTTCCTTATATACTGTCGCATTTCTATGACTAGCAGAAAGTACGGACAGGGAGTAATCAGAAAAAGATTATGTAATGACATGTATTGGTTAAGATGATCGATTCTGATGAGATAACTTGCTGATCACATGCTTAGTGTACCTCCACGAGTTGACCGTTGCGAACAGATTTATAAAATACGCTCAGCTAAAATAATAAGTGTACTAGGAAACAGTTTTCCACCTATTTTTAGACACTAACATCTATTCCACCAACCTATGTATCTGCTGTGATTGTGTAACTTGCGCTATCAAACTTTTTCAATTACATACACGCGATGTAAACGAACAAAATTGAGAACCCTGGAATGTTAGAATCGACGAAGGTATCGCAGTTGAGTTAAAAATTTAAGAGATATAAACGGAAGGAAAGCGGATAGTCTACGGCTGCAATGCAGAATGACTGTAAATCAATATCTAATCCTATAATCACTTCAAGAGTAGGGTAAAATATGTATCATTTGTTCAAATTTGTACTCAACAAGTGTACAGATTTTTAAGCTTCTGCTTCACGTCTTCTTCTTCTTCTTCTTCTTTCTGGCGCTACAACCCCGGCAGGGTCGTGGCCTTTTCCGACATTCTTCTACAACCAGACCTATCTGCAGCCAACAATCTCCAGCTTCGAACCTGAAGAAACTTTAAATCATTTATTACTGCATCTTC
>JANSTX010008225.1:0-19610 GCA_027564355.1 Penthetria funebris | reverse complement strand
TATTCATCAGTTTAGACGGTATTCCATAATTTTTTAGAATTGTCCACTTCAAAACGTGATCAAGAATGTCGAACGCTTTTTTAAAGTGACGAACTGCATCTGTAATGGTGTTTGCCATTCAATCGATTGTTTGGCTAATAAAATTCACGCGGTACTGTAATCCGTGCACGATCTAAATTTTACAGCACATTGTATATTATAGTCTTCCCAGACTTTTTTTTAAACTGCCGATTGTTTGTTAACTTTTGTTATTGTTTTTTTTTTCGCTTTTAACCCAACTTGTTATATAGGAAACTGATATGTACGTACTAATGCGTAATTTACGTAAATGAATATCCTATAAGTTACGATATAAAATAGTAACCATATATGCTCGTACGAGTATACAAAGGTGTAGTATGTACACAAACGAGACATATACAAATACGAGTATTACAGTGAATGAATTCTTTTTGCGATTACATAATTTTTTCGCCATGATTCAAAAGCGATTATAGCAATATGGTAACGTTCAAAGGTGTTTTTTATATATGGCATACATAATACGATCATATGCTGCAAAATTGCCAAACTTAGGCGTATGTAAATTTTCTTAATAATTTTATATAGTTAGTTACATAAATAATATATTATACATAATATAATTTACATAAATGGAAATGAAACTCTCATATACGAGTATATATATTGAGAATTATTTATTTAAATTAAATCAAAGAACTTGTAATAATTTATGGATGATTTGGTATTTACTGTAACATTAATATTTATCTACATATAGTTATTAATTTGAATATTTAATGAATTTAAACTTTCAAACATGAAACATTGATTAAAACTGTAGGGCACACGATTAATATCAGTTCAATTAGATTATTAGATTAGATTATTTCGAAGAAGGGTTATCGGCGAACCGAAACAGACTATTGTGCACCCTCAGCATAATGAGATAAAATGCTAAGTTAAAATGTTGATAAAATGCTAAGTTAAATGTGAAGTTAATAGTGCTTCATGATTTTTCTTTTGTAGATTTTTCCTTTGGTTTGTTTCCATGCTAGCTATTTTATACTTTTATTTTATTTTCGATGTTAAAGTTACTTCTTTTCTTTTTTTAATAAATGATGTGGACTTGACAATATATAACATAAACCGTGCTGACTGTAACAATATTTTATTAATTTTTAAAATTAGTCTCAGATACACGTGTAGCAAAATATTTAATATGTTTTTTTATGATTCACAACTTGATGAATGAATTATATTCCTTAATTCATAACATTTCATACTTCCATTGAAAAATCAGTTAAATGTTTATATATTAAATCTATAGGGCATCCATCGGAAACCCCAATAGTATGCATATCCTGCATCTTCTATGCTGATTTGTGAAATACGTCTTCTCGACTTTAACTAGCTCAAAAACTGTATGTGATTTTGTGGTTTATCTTTTCTGTTTTACTGACTGGTCCAGTAAGATAAACTCAGATGTAGTTATTCAGTTGACACTGTGTTCTATATGTGTCCTGTTATAAATAATTGCACCATCAATGTTTTATCTGTGGGCAATGTGAGCATTATTATTTCTGGTGTTTCGCGATGCTGTCATCTAGCTTATTTTATTTTAATGTGAGCCATAATCATTTGATTAATTAATTATATTTTTATTTTAAAAAAATTATCATAATGATAAATATCCAATGTATTTCCAATTCATTGGTTACACTTACACCAAACAATACGAACGGATATTGTAGGCGTTAAATATTAAGATTAACAAATATTTTTCTTTTACATTTATTTTATGATACCTGATTATTAATTATGACACTGAAATCAATGTAGGAATATATATTTATGTATATTGTATTTAAAAGTGATAGCTTCTATTAGCTGAGATATAATGTTGTATAATTAATAATTTTTCTATACCTTAGGCAATATTATTGCTGGAAAACAGACTTTAACTGTGAAGCTCTATCATACATTTTTTGAACATAACATTCCACATAACATTCCATATAATTGTGAACTTTGCAAATTATGTTCCATATTTTTGGATCACTCTAAATTCCCCTGGTGGTTGAACACTAACGAAAAGAGTGGGGGTTTGCAATTAAAGCAGCCAAAAAACCTATAACAGAAGTAGGCGGTTTACGTATATCAACTTGTTTCTCAAAATTATCGACATACTTTCCCTTCAATCACACACGATCATTTTTACGTATTTCTGTATAATAAAAAAAGTCTCCGCTTGCTTGTTATCAGATTTTAAATCCTATACTTGTTTTATATTATAAAGCTTCAATTTAAGTATGCACCGTTTACATGAGTGTTATTTTTTTGTTAGTTTTGTTGCGCTTTGACATGATTACCTAGCATTCGATCGATCAGGTCTTAAATTTATGATAAAATATATTAAATTGAACAGCACCAAAAGCTTGACAAACAAATTACGGATAATGTGACTCTATAATATACAGATTTTTTGAAGACAATTCCATATTATTCTTATACACATCATTTGTGTTTAATCAGTATTTTATCCGATCGGCGGCAATAGTTTCTGTATCGAAAATAAGATTTACACACTTGAAATTTCAATTTCAAAAATTTATTAAATTATATACTCTACTGGGAAAAAAGAGATTGGTTAAAAGTGTGTGAGAAGTGGAATAACCTCTCCTGAAGCCCATTTATGAGGTGGGACAAAGAGATCTTTATTATCGATGAACTCAGTTAATTTGTTTGTAAAGAATCTTTCGAATGATTTAGTAAAGGTCGATAGCAGCGAAATAGGGCGATAATTAGTTATACTTACGGGGCTCTTGCCGGGTTTAAGAACCGGAATGACTATTGGAGTTTTCCAGGATTTTGGTATGTATGTGCTGTTAAACGTCTGATTGTTTGAGGACCTCTTGATGACTCAATTTGAATAGCCATCAGGACCCTTTGTTGTTTTGTTATAAGAATATTTAATAATAGACCATATAGTTCATCTTGTTGTTATGAATGCAATCAATTAGTGATAGTCTATGTAATCAGGAGAGGAAAACATGTTACGCATTATAGCGCTGATATTTGATTGCAGTCAGAAGCGAAGTCCAACAGTCTATCGGATGCTTGACGGAAGTTATCAAACTGTTGTAAAATGATGAGTAAGAAAAGAGGTTCAGATCAATTATCACCGAAGTTGCTAATGTATAACCAAATATTCGTCTGAATTAAATTATTTTGTTATCAAACTACTCTTAAATGATGATTATATATTGTAAACGAAGTGAAGTGCAAGAACAGAGATTTAGATTAATTATCACCGAAGTTGATAATGCATAACCAAAAATTCGTCTGAATTAAATTATAACCAATTATTCGTCTGGTTTCCGTGTGAGTTTGGATATCATAAAAATAAAATATTGTAAAAATTGTGATATATGTGCATCAGGAATAAGTCTTAAAACCAGAATGCGAGGAAATTTTCGGTAATATGTTCTTTGAGTACCATTTTTAGTCTCTTGATAACTCTTTGTCTTTGATTATTTTATCAAACGGCCAGATAAAAATAATGATTAAGGGTCAAACCGCCGAAAACAATAATTTGTTCAAATACTATCAAAAAAATGGGATACAATTAGTAAAAGTATTATGGACTATTTTGTCAAGTACATATGTTCAAGAAAATACGGAATGGGACAAATGGAATTGGAACAATATAAAAAACTATTGAACTTTCTAGAAATTCAAAACGAAAAGGATTTTTAACGATTTATTTAAAAACGATAGTAAATTGCAATTTTTTTTGCCTATATTTCTGGCTTCCGATTATTTCATAAATGAATTGTTTATGACACTGTAGTGCACTATTACACTTTATGAACTATTGAAATGTTGAATGTTAATAATTTGATTTTAATGTCTATATTGTCTATATCGTTGTTATTTTAATGACATTAATATATTTAACTGAAAACTGAAAACAAATTGTTGCAAACTGTTGCAAAAATCACTATTTCAAATTTGTGCAACTTTATTTGAAATTTTCATTGTCCACAAAATTATTGAACTTTTATGTTTTATGTTTTAACGTGTAAATGGCGTCATAAAATTTACAGAGTATCAGTTATTTTGCGACACTTGTCTTCACCATCCTGCGTCAAGGGGGTTCTGTTGTCCTTTTAACATTAAACATGCAATTTTGATTAATTAAGTATCCTATCCCACCATTAAGTTGCGGAATCCTTCTTCATTTACAATAATTATGTGTAATGCATTTAATATAATCGTACAAATTGACAGACGAAAAAAACTGTTAAGCCGCAATTATTTTAATTTTTAATTTTTTTGTGTTGTGTTTCTTTTTAAATATTTTTTTTGTTTTCTTTTACTTTGCTTTGCTTCTCATTTCTCGTTGGCTATTATTATACTGTACATCCGGTCTCAATCCAATTACTATGATGACGCGTACAACGGGCCACGCATTTATAAAACTTTTGAATTAAAGTTCAAAACGTTCAATTCTGTTCTTCTTGTTTTTTTTTTTGTGTGTGATTTTTTCTAGATTTTTTTTAAATTTATTTTTTTTTTCAAATTTTTCTACTCTTTTCATTCATTCGTTCCTTTTATTGTTTTGTTTTAATTATTTCATTTAATAAAAAAGAATTTTAAAGAGATGTTTTTTATAATTTGATATTTGCAAATTATATAAACACAAATGTATATATTTAAATATTGTTCGTTACAAATACAAATACGTACGTCACATTTTATAAATGAGGACGTATTGATAATGAAGGTCTTTACCTTATATAATTATATATAATATATAATATTATCACCAAAAAGGATATCATTTCTCACATCGGGCATTTTTTTTAAAATACACAATTTCTGACAGTCATTGTCGGCAATAATGCGTAAAATTTGTAACATTTTATTTTTTATTAGAAATCACAAATTTCATTATTTCATATCCGTACAGTTGGGGTTACAATCAACCAAAAAGTGAATTGAATTCCTGAACTCTCCGGTTACCGGGAAGATAGTTTGTTACTAAAATCATTTCGAATACAACTGAAATTGAATGACCTATGGGCTTACGGTTAGAGGTTGGAGGTACTCAATTAAGAACTCACTTCCACTTAACTTGTTGTTTACATGCAACTCGTACTGCTGAAACACGAAAAATTTCAACAAATTCCCTCACGAGACTTCTATTTGATATTACATTTTATACTCTTGCATTATATCCTGATCAATTTAATTTAAACTTATGCGCATGCACGCTATCATTATCGGTGATCCTTTTTTTGTTGTCAAATCCATTGTTGGATGATCATTCAAACTAATGTTAAGCACAAATATTTCTATACATTTCCGCTTTGTGTAACAATTAATCTGGGACAGTTTTCGGTTGTTAATGTTTTAGTTTTAATTTCGTAAATTAATATCGGAAATAAGAATTGATTACGGTAAAGACAAACTGAAAGATGTTAATTCAGAATTAGTGTCAGTTTTTTAAATGGTGCCCATACATTTTACAATCTCATATACATTTTTAGTTACCTTTCAATGCTATTGTGTTGTATAGAAAATTAGGATCCGATAATTTCAAAATTTAAGTAGTGACCAACCAATAAGTCAGAAGTATGTACTTTTAAAATAAAGCCAAAAAAAAACAATTATTAAATTCGCTTTTGTTTTTTGTGTTTGTTAAAAATGTAGGTAGGTCAAAGCAGTTGAAATTAAATGAAAAAAGGTGTGTACGACCTAATAAATAAATTTATTAAATTTATTAAAATTTACTTAACTTTAAACACCATTTTTATGGTATTTTATTGTAGGTACGATTATACGAGTATATTTTAAGATTAACTATAGTTTGCAACCCTATTTGTTGTTACGGGTCTTCTTCATCTACCTATCTTAAGATTTCAGAAGACCAATGGATAAATGAAGACTTCTTTTCCTGTGAATCTTTTTATTTTATTTTTTTTTTTGATAAAAAGAATTTCTGGGGGCCGCAAGGCAATAAAAAAAAACATGATTATATATTTTTAAAAAAGAATCACTTGATTTATGAAAATTGAGATATATAATTCTACTTAATTTTTTTTTTTTTTTGTTTCCATATTTGTTAAGGTTTCTTCTCCATGTTATGCGATCTTATGATTCGATAATGATTGGGTTACTATTATTTTTTAATTTTAAATAATGTCTTAAATTATGTTACATATAAATGTATTAAAAAAAAAAATATTTTATTACATTTTTTTTTAAGATTTAATTTACGTATTAGATGAATCATTCACTGGAGCATAGCAAAAATGGAAGTAAAGAAATTAAGGCGGGCGAAAGTAATCTAAAACGGTATTAAAACTATATTAAAAAGATCACATAATACATGTCAAATATGATCTTTGATCATGGTCACAAATATATTTAATAATATCTCGTTTGTCGACATAATGAACAAAACATTTCATCAAAAAACTAGACAATCTATTTATGTGTGACTTTACACGTCACTTTATCGTATTTTTCACATATTTGACTGACTAACTACGTTTTAGATACTGTATTAGAAACTAATGTAATGACAGTAGATGTCGACCTTATGAATTTGTGTTCTAAATGGAATATTAACATAGTAGTGTCACCCTATGCGCTTTTGTTGATTACATGTTAATTTAATGACAATGTTGCTCGGATATACCTATCGCTAATGCAGTGTAATGTTCTCTCTAAAAACAGCAAATGCAGTCATATCGCAAATACAATACATATTTGTTACATTTATCGAAAGCAACTTAGTTAAAATACTGATGGCTATTTAAGTTTTGCTAATAAAATTTCTCCTATCAACTAATATGGACATAAGTAGAATACACAGCACTTTGGGGAATTTGTGTATCGTCTATTAGTAAGCTAACTGTGTACATTTTTTACATTCATTAATCTATCTGTACATATACTAATTGATAATATAGTACACACACCTGTTAATAAATTTACATTTTTAGCAAATACACATATTTTTCGTTGATTTTAACACGCTACTTAGCAAAGATTCAAACCCAACTTAGCCGATACACAAATTCCCCAAAGTGTAGTGTATTCTAATGACATATTCTTTCTTATGATAAATGCGACGTTTACGTCCAGTAAATGGATTTTAATAACATTTGAATTGTTTTCACCGAAATTTTATGATTTATTATAAGTTATATTCTTGATAAAGATAATTGAAACGCACTGCATATCAACTATGATTACCCAGTAACCACTGGAAAATACTTTTAACTCAAATTCGAACTACTGGCGACTCAAAACTAGTTATTCGATATGAAAATTTCATTTCTTTATAACGAAAATTGTGCATATGTTGCATCATTTTATCGTGTGTTCACTTTTTGATCCATCCAAAGATCGGACCTAAAAAATTAAATAAACAAATTCTTGAGGTTATTAATTGTCAAAATTCTTAGAATGTCCTTCATTTAGCAAAAAATAATTGTCAAAACCTTCAATATGGCGTCCATTTATCAAAATGTCAAAATGATAAAACATGCTCCATGGTTATCAAATTGCGAAGAAGATAATTTAAATTATTGTTAGAAAATTTTAATTACTAATCAAACATTAAAGCACCCATAAATCGTTTAGCATATTATTATACAATATAGAGCAGGACTGGAACATTTTCACTGTTGCGCTGAACCAAGTTGATAAAAATATTATTAGCTTCATCAGTTGTATCGTAATATTTACGGAAACTCACGTTGTAATATGACAAAATATGTCATTACTGACTGGAAAAAGTATTCTCTATACACTGAAGAGTATTTTAAAAAACGTTTGTATGGATGCTCGTTATATTCTACGCATATTGCAAAATATATCCTTAAATTTTTTTAAGTTAAAAATACGTTCAAATTCATATAAAGTTAAATTTTAAAAATATTTATGTGTATGAGTGCTCCAATACTACCTTATGTGGTCTCACGGTAATACCTATTATCACGAAAATATAATTATGTGGTCCTAAAGTAATACTTCAGTAGTGTCATGCTAAAATTAATGCGAGTTCGCGGTAATAGTTATGTCTTGTCACAGTAATAATTAACGTACACACTCATTAAGGCAAGAATAACGCATGTCTATGCACTGAAGCAAAACAAATTTAAACTTAAGTTTTTAATAACTTCTAATGTTTCTGTTTGTCTGATATTAAATTGAAAGAATTTTTGTTTTTTCTAAAAGCTTTTAATTGTAACTACAAAATAATAAAATAATTACAAAATAGTAAAATAATATATACGGTAATGGCTTCAGGGTAAAAATATATTCTTTTTCGATTAATACTAAATTTAAAACAACAATTATTTGGTATTACGGTAATGTTAATATTATCTCACGGTGAAACTTATACGATTTCACGGTTATAATTATGTGAACCCACAGTTAAACTATGTGGTGTTACCGGGAATAGAATGTTCTAAATATTGATGATTCTACTATATAAGTGGCGGAGTTATCTAACAATTCATTATTAAGTAAAGCTTCGATTAAGAAGGTAGACTACGAGCAAATAAGATTCATATAAGTTTGTAAAGTAAAATAGTTTTTTGTTATAATTTGTGAACATTGTTGTATGAATAAATTAAGTTTGTAATAAATTGCAAGTGATATTTTTATTATACTACGTGATAAAACATAGCCTTTTCGTTAACCGGTCGATCATGGCTAATTATAAGGAAGAGTTGTTAACTAAATAGAGCAACTGTAAGTTGGTAATTTCTCTTTCAGTTACTAACTTGAAAAATATGTAAAATCCATGTTAATTCGTAGGTACATAACTTAAACTTCTCTTAATAAGCTTACTTAAAGTGAGCTTGTGATAATCCTTGTATAAGCTTTAGCACAAATTTTTAAGAATTCAAAAGCTCTAAAGACGGTAATGCAGAGGCATAGAAAAACAATATATGGCTATAATAGGAATATATTAAACAATTTTTAAACTTTTTGGTTTTTTGTATATATAAAAGGTGTATAAAGGTAATACTCGTACGTGTTCTATAAATTGATTTTTTGTCTGCATTTCTCTTTGGTTGGCATTTTTGTTGTTTCATAAGTACATTAAATATTACCAACAAATGATAAATAATTTTTAAATTTCCAAAGTCATCAACAATTCGTGTCACACCTTCACCTATACTGTATTTTTTTTTAAATTTTTCAATTTAAGTACATTAATATTCACAGAACTAATAATAGGTTTATTTTTTTTAAAAAATGTTAATCTTCGATTTCTTCCTCTGGGTATATTTCTTTTTTTCATGTAATAATTGTGTTGATTGACAAAATTTCTTGTATAAAGTAAAAAAAATCTGCTTATGTCCATACGAGTATTTAAAAATTTATTTGTGTACATTTGACTAGACTTTGTAAATACTATATTTTATCCTTTATTTACTTTAAAGTATTGCAAAATGAAATTGCATTCATAAATTTTTTTAGTCACAATTTTTAAATTATTAATTTTTACACACATATTTTGTGTATCATTTATTATATTCGTATTATTAATGGAAATGCAAGTCCTTATTACTGCGATTTCTGCATCATTTTTAATTGCCAAAGATGCGCAACGACTTTCTACATATATCATCCTCAGAGACGAAAACTATATATCTAACCGTTTCCAAAATATTTGTAATTTAAATAAAATTGACCTTCTGAAGATTATGAACTCTATCTCCTGGCTACGGATCGAATAGGTATACGATGACGAGTTTCGGCTTATGAAAAACGGACACTATATATAAGCTTGAACGTCGGAATAATGATTGAACTATCAAAACTGTCACAGGGGATTTGAAAAGGTAAAACCTCGATATTCTTCGGTTAAACAAGATTTGATGGAAGAAAACTGAAAATGGACTATATTTTTCGGTGAATTCCTTTAGTTTTTGCGAAAACCTAGTAACAAGGATCACAATAGTGGAGTCGATTTATTGCTAAGTATCTCTGAAAAACATAGTCTTGTCGACTGGAAATCGATATCAGACCGAATAATCACAGCAAGATCCAAGAATAATGTTAAATTTGTAACAATATGGGTACACACGGAGTAGGTGATATGAACAATAATGGAGCACTTTTTTCGAAAATGCGCATTAATCATAACCTTGTGATTGATGGTACTATATTTGCGCACAAAAGAATACACAAATAAACTTGATTTTCACCGGCTGCCAGAAATCAGCATAAAAATTAGTAAAAATGGAAAAATTCGCTGTTAGACGTTCGTAGCTATAAAGGCGCGGATGTTTTATAGTGAGCACTACTTGATTATTGAACAGGTAAAATTAAAACTTATCGCAGGCATTAGAAGACAACCTAGAACTGTCAGACGTATAAACGTTGCTCGTAATGAAGAGGTAAGACAATGGTTTTCAGGTGATTTAGCGAATCAATTAGCATGCAACAGCGTACAATACACGGAATCTAATAATAAGCAGGAGAAAAATCAAGAGTTCGATTATCAACAGCCTTTTTCCTTATTCAGGGTCGGCCCTCCTACTTCTCAATCTATTTCTCCACAAGTTTCTGTCTTGTGTATCGTCACTTTCTGCATTCAATCTGTGCAGGTCCTTACATCTTTTCCAATATTCAAAGCCAATTTAACGCAATAAGTTTCTGGTCTACGCATTACGTGACCGAACCATAGGAGTAACCTTTAAACTGCCTCGAATATAGTTGTTCTGAATTCTGTCCTTTAATGTTACACCGGAATATATATAATATATGAATTTTTAGATTTGGTGTTGACTGTTTTTTCTGTTTTTTTTTTTTATCATTTATCGTGATATTTATGTGAACAAATCTAGAAAGTTATGGAATGCCGTCTAAACTGATAAATATGATGATCCTCGGTCTATATTGTGATTTCAAAGAATAAAAAAAGTTGAGCATTTTTAAAACAAATTGTTTATCGGTACCATTGTATGACTGCGGGACTTAGAAGGTTACATATTGTGGAGACTGACAGATCTGGCGATGATGAACAAAATTGTCAGAAGAAGAAAGTGGAATTGGATCGACCATTGAGGCGATCGGTCGGTGATATTGCAAAATACGCACTGAACTGAAATCTGCAAAGTATTAGAAGACCTGATTGTCCGAAAACAATGCTGTGGAGAATCGTCATTAAGAAGACTGGTATCAGTGGAAGGGGATGTTGTGAAGTGAATGTGTAGGCCAGTTATCGCATAAAAATTGCAGTTAGAGATCAGTCCATAGTTTTACGGAAAATAATAACCATGATCCAAAGTTGAGCTATTATTGAAATTCTGGAACATGATGCAATGTGTTCTAATTATCATACCTTGATTTGAATGTTATGGGTAAGAGGTCAAATTAGAATAGTAAAGAAAATGGGAAATAAAACGATATTCTGGCGAACCTCTGCATTAAGTTTGAAAATATTAAAAGATAATAGTAACGACGAAATAGTAACAACTTTTTATATCACTTTGTAAATTTGTTTGAGTTTATGTTCTGATCATTTTGATCCCATAGTTTCCTATTTTTTCTTTATCATTCAATTTATTTCTCTATTGAAATGAGGCTCTGGAAATTTGGCTTCGTTCTAACATATAAATTGTTAGTATTGGAATTAAATGACTTAACCTCATCGCGGACTACTAAAATAAATTTATTGCACGCCTATAACATCTACTAAACTAATATTAAAAAGTATTATTATGGTGGCACATATCCTTAGATATATGAATTTTTAGATTTGGTGTTGACTGTTTTTTCTGTTTTTTTCGAGTACGTATGGATAAATAATAAAACTCTTTGATTAAAATATTCGCATTATTTTTATGCATTAATTCTAGAGGTTTATAACATTATCAATTATAAGTAAACAGAAATTCATACACAAAATTGTAAACTATTTGAAGTTATCATAAGTTTATAAAGTTATGATTACATAGCTTACGATATAGTAAATATTTTCCATTCGTTTTTATATCATGCTATTTATATAATGTCAGTACACTGCTATTCAGAAAATACATAGTATTTCCGCTTCTAAACTGCTACATTCAGGGTTCTGGTCGCGGTACTCTGAATATATGAGCTTAACGCAAATTAATGGAAACTGATTCCTAGATTTGACAGATATCGAGGTTCCAATCTAAAGAACTAAATTTATTTAGTAAGTTTTTTACAACGGTTATTAATTCGGGTTGAAGTGGTTCACAAACCACAACGTACAGTATAAGCAAATGCTGCATGTAGTTGAATAAGTGGCTTCATTATATTACAAATCATTATCACACATTAATGGTTAAAGTGAAAATTACAATTGTGAACTGTTTCATATGATATATTCGACAGCACGTTAGAGACATAAGGAAATGAAATAACGACATAAAATATGAAATTATATTTCCAAGAGCAATTGGGGCACTAATTTAATACAAACAATGCTATCAAAACTCACAAACTCTGCTTTTAATTATCTATACGTATTTTGTTGAATGCTATTTTATGATGTGATGCTGATTATTTTGGAGAAAGTTATCTACCATATAAAATAATTAACGCCTTTTAGATTGTATTTCGAAAAGCCTACTATACAAGAATCCATCTTACCTTCTCAACCTTTATACTATCGGATGCATAGGGCATCACTACATTGAAACATCAATTGCATTATTTTGAAAATCAATTTGTTCATAATTATTAATACAAGTCATGCAGCATTAATGAGGCGATTCATAGGATACACAAAAATTATACGGCTTCGTATGTGCTCTGTTGGTCCATGATAGTGAATCAGAATGCCGTTGTTATCATATAATCTTCCATTGATTTCTAAATAGTTGATATATTGCGGATGCATGATTCTGTGATTTACCGATTTATTACCAAGTCTTCTGCCACAACGTCTGATGATGGAACTATTGGAGTGTCCGATTGATTGAAGGAATTTTAGCACCTGTCTATTCTATCTATTTTTTCTATACCGGCAGCGCGATATAACCTAAAGTGGCTGATGCTTCTATCTTCGCCCCATGATCTTATAGCACCGGTTAATACGCATGGTATTTTACGTTTTATTATTCGAATTCTTTCCATTTGGAGCGAGGATAACGTATAGCAAGCAGTGAACGTGTATGTTTATAATATGGAATTTTGAACTTTTTATTAAGTCTTCAAGTCTTCCTTAATATTAAGGTCATGGTTAATTTTGATATTTCTGGTTGAACAAAATAATCAAGTGACCACTACCTCTAAGTGCTTTTACGTTACATTTGGAGTAATTAATTTTTAGTTTCCATAATTGCATCCAATCGTGTATAGTTTTTAAGTGCAACAACATTAGAATGTGTTGCAAGTATCAGGATATCATCAGCGTATTCAATTTTGACGATCATCGGGTGCACCACCATTGCATTTGATGTGTAGCAGTGAACGGAAGAAGAAGGTGGCATGTCGGCTTTGTACAGTGTGTACAAGATAGCGGCTGAGACCGAGCACTAATATACTTCAGTATTCAAGTATTGACATTATTATAAGTTATGCATATTGTAACAATATGATGTATCTACATTGGTGGATGGTTACCCCAAAAAACAGCATGCCTCCTCATATATTAGCCCTTCAACTCAGATGTATTTAGTTGCAAGTTTACGATTATCGCGACAAGACCACTATATGTTGGAGTTGTGCATGAACGGAGACACTCAACTAACTTACGCATTACAATATTTAAAATTCTACGAAATTATTAGCATACAATTGTTGCATGACAATTGAAATGCCGACAATTCCTTTCTATTGGTTTTGGTTCTTTATTTTAGTATTTAATTAATTAATAAAATACGAAAAGAAAAATTCTTTATATTTTACACAATAATAATAATAATAATCAAATGCGTTATTGTTCTGTTTGTTTTTTTTTGAAAAAATTACGCATGCACACGCGTTTTTCAATAACAATTGTATAAATAAAACGGAAGTTATGCGCGTGCATCCGTAATCCTCATAAGCACTGAATGTTAATTAGTTTGTTTTTTTTTTTTACCATACTCGTATATTTAATTCATTGTTTGACATTGTGTGATTTGTAATGTTACAACTATATAAGTCGAATGGAATTTTTGAATTGCGTTCCTCATATTATAGACGATGTAAAATCGTTCATTCATATTCGTGAATGGTATAAAAAATGGAAAGGAGATATAATTTATATATCATTGTGGGTGACAGCGAGTTTAGTTAATAATTTGTTTTATGGTATCATTAAATTTTAAATTATTTGTTTTATCTGCCAATCGGTTTGAAACAATTTAAAATTGGTTTATCAATTTTTCAGTATCGTAAAATTTGTACAAATAGTCTGGGTTACAAGCAATTATTTCAGCAATGTAATATATAGCTGTAATCCTGTTATTCACACAGCCTACATTTTTGAATGACCCGTGATACGTCAACCAATAGTATTTTTATTGAATTAGAATACTATAACGACCTGGTTTCAAACAAATTCAAGAGTGAAAAACTCGACAAATTAATTAATTTTTATTAATTTCATCTTTAAAACACTTATCATTGGATCGGCCTACAAGCTATACAACTACGTATTCGATTCAGTGCAATAAATTGATTTTATAAGTATAAAAGCATAATTTGTGACAATATTAATCCAATAATAGTATACATTGCACTAAATGTTATACTGTGATAAATTTGTAAATTGGTCAATAAAATGTAGGGTATCCAGCTTAGTGGTGTTAAGCTCAATCGAGCTTATAGATGCGCGTATATGAGAATTAAATGTTTTGCATACGCATGTTTTGGTTTCAAATGAACCTTAAATTTTTTTATATGTGTGTTTGAAGATTCCTAAAATGTGAATTAAGTTTACATATACCTGTGAGAATTCCATCGAATGTTGAGGGTTTGAAATGAGTAACTTTTCTGTCTATACGTGTATGACAATGAAATTAGCTAGCACAATGACCATTGTGCTAACTAATGCACTTTAACCTATTATATATACAATATGATGTTCATGGATTATACCAAGATCAATACCCTATTAATATTAACAGTAAATAATAAAATCCAGTGTCGTTCATAAGTTTCAGACTGACCATATGTGTACACTTAATTCAAAATGTCTACATTAATGACATTTGAAAATATTTATTCGTCATAATTTTTAACAAATGCATAATAATAACCGTAAATCATTTTTATATCTGTCATCATAAGAAAAGGTATTTTAAGGTTTTGTTTTTCATTTTTCTTTTTTAAACAACAAAAAAACAAAAATAAAACAGAGAATAATGAATTCGGCCTTCAAGATCATAATTTTCTTGTATGTCATACATAAAAATCCTTACAACATATTTAGGAGGGTGAATTGATAATGAAGGGAAAAGGTTAATAGCGTTATCAACAACATAACGGTATTATTTTTCACATCGTGCATTCTATCAAAGTTCACATGCAAAATATTATGCTATGGCGTTTTGATCGCCCTTTTTTTATCGCATTTGTTATAATGAAAATAAGTAAATTTTGAGTGTGATTAATCATTTTTTTATGCCAAAAATCCATTACAGAAATTATTTGTTTGCCGTTCCGTTAATCAAAATGATTGATAAATGGTTTACTGAATTTCGTAATGATCGTACAGGTACAAATATTACTATAAATCATCTGATCGTTCAAAATTGGCGATTCATCATTATCATCTAAACCTTTACGCCTCGTGCATAGGGTGGCATAAAGATTTTAATTTGTCGTTTCAAATATAAATGTAACATCAAATGTAAACTCAATTAACTATAATTGAAATTGGCCAACTTTAAAATATGGCATCAGTCATATTTATCAATGCGGCTACCTAGTTTGGTCTTGAATTGTTTTATCAACCAGTCAAAAAACACGATATTACCACCATATTTTTAGCTTCAATCACATGGCATTACTGACATTTACCGGTGATAGTTACCGGTGATACTGTGATCGAATTTAACAAAGAAAGAAGAGCACCAACGCACACATTAGCAATTCACCAAATTACACGAATTACGTTATGAAATGCATTCTCATTCACCGTATTCTGTAGAGATGTGGCATCGGACGACTGTTTTCAGTTTTCGATCGTAAAAAAATATCTAACTAAAATTAGATTTTATACAAAACCTCAACGATTCCTATTATTTCGAAGGAATTAAAACATTGGAAATCGTTGTAAAAAGTGTATCGAGCTCTAAAGGCATAATGTGTTGAAAAATAAATTGAATTTAAGTTAAAAAGTGAAACTCCTTCTTTTATTGTTACGATGTTTTTCAATCCGCCCTCGTACATGTCAGAAAAGAACCAAAAGATCATGTAATAAAGTATAGCATCATTATTTAACATTCTACATAAATTGTGGTTTTTATAAAATGAAAAATACTATATTTAAGTAAGAAAAAATGAACAACATGTCCATATCTCAGTCATGTAATGTACATATAAGTTGTGATTAACGGCACCCATTCAACCGAACTTATTTGATTTTTTTAGTTTTTTAATTCTCTTCATTTCTTATTTTTTATTATATACATTTACTTACACATATAACATTTATTATTATAATAAACCTTCTTGATTAACCATCATATCATCATAAAAAAGAAGCAGATATGGAAAGAAGAAACATGAAACACCTAAAGATGAAGAGTTAAGTTTCTTGTATGACCTTGTGAAGGACACTATCGGTCAAAGTTATACATATTATTTCATTCTATTTTAAATGTGTTTTTTTTTTTATTATTATTTTTTAAAAAATCTCATAATTGTTTATTTTCATTTGGTAAATAAACAAAGGCAAAAAAAAGAAAAATAATCAAAGAATCAACAATTATTAAAAACATAGAGGTTATGTTAAATAATATGTAATGTTATGTTAAAAATGGCAGTAAATAAAAAAGTTCCTATTGATTATACAAGAATCTTCCCGCCCAGAGAGAATCATATGTTTGCGCCAGTAACGCATGTAATAACATCATTGCGCAGGAGTTTATGAAGTTTTACCGATGTTGTTGGCGCTAATTTTATAAAATCATCTATAACCATTCTGGTTGACTACTATAGCAACTCTATGACAGATTCGCCGCAAATGGCTAATTTATGTGTTCAAATAATTTTTAATTGAACGGTTCAAAAGCAATACCCTCCATAAATTATTGCTTAAGAAGTCATGTATAGTATTGTTAAAAATCTTGACATTAATAAGGCGCTCCTAATGCTAATCCACCCATACTTTTGTGTAAGCACATATAACAGTCTTTCGTCACGTTAATTTTGGACGATCGAATATTCTATTGTCCTGGTTATTCGTCCAGTTTAGTTTGCAATATCATTATTATACAATAGAACTGCAAAACAGCTGTTTTAAAACATACAATTTTTTTGAAATAGTGAAAACCGCCATACTCTATACAGCTTAGCAAACATTCACCAAGCCTTTTATTTGTGAAAAAGTACGTCTGTTTCAGCACCATTATCTGTTTTAATAAAAAAAACTTCGCAAATATTGGCAGCCCACTTACTTCATCTATGTATCGACACCATTGACCGTAAGCGAGCATGTCGGTATAACAATCTTCATTAGTTTCTTCGCTGAAGTATTATTCTTTAGACCGAACTTGTCAGTTATTCTACACGAATCATTACAATTTTACCCTTATGTTCGGTTTAGTTTGCGGTGTTATATCAATATCGTCAGCGAAGTAACGATTTACAAATCAATATCGATTAGTCCTCATCCTCATCATACTCGGTACGAAATAAGTAGGAGCAATGATGGTCATAATATTCATCCCTGTTTATACACCCGAATATACATAGAAAATATCACCAAGTCTTCCACGATGCAAAACACAAACACAATGTTATCAGTTTAGACTTTTAGCATTTTAAATAAAATAGATCTTTTAAACATTATGATGTCCTAATACAAATCCACAAAATTATGTTATGTACCAACGTTATCGAAGACAAACATTTTAATTTCTCGTAAACGGTTGGAGATAGTGACAGGTTGTAAACGGTAAAATGCGTAGTAATGCCTACTACATTTTATACACATATACACAGATAAACTGCTAATAGAAGTATATCAGCATCGCTTTTAATTGCATAAAATGTGCAACGATATTCTGCATATTTTATCCTCAGATACGAAATTTCTCAATATTGATTAATAAAGATTTAAACTTAATTTTAGATTGAAAATCTTGCAAATCTTGTAAAATTTAATACGAAATTGTATTTCCAATCTCATAAACATGATTGTTTCTATTTCCAGGATCATGGATAGATATGACGATGACTAAATGGTCTGTATTCGTCTATGTAATAAGGAATTCTTTTATTGCAGATTTTTAATATGCCCATAGTAGAAAGTGTATAATTATTGGTCATTGTTAGATGCGTTTGCCAAAAACATATACATATTGCTAAATATATGATTAAGTATAATGAACAAATAAAACATATGCAACGGATGCTCTCTTAATAACCACATGCAAGAAGCTGCCTGCACCTTTCGTTTCGTTGTTAGAGGGTTTGGATTAGAGAATCTAGTTCATCGGAAATTTGCATAAAGTGATGTTGTAAATATTCAGATTTTATACGCGTGGAATCCTGTTCATTTCTGGATCGTTACACACAAGAATAAGTCTAGTATTTTATTGCACGGAGCAATGAACTATATAGAGCAGATGTTTTATATTGCAGTTGATATTTTAATATAATATTGATATTTCTATTTGTTCTACTGGAAATTTTTGCGAATGTTTATGTTGTGAATCTGTCGGGCTTAAATATACGCGAATATTTCAGTGAAGTTTTTCAAACCAATATCTTTGTTTATCATTGACCTGTCTATAGAGAATTGATCTATTTAGACCTTTATTGCCTGTTGAATTGGCACTAGTTTATATGCATAATCTTGATTCAATGATAAATATGTTCAGAAAGTCATCAATTTAGAAAGTACAGAAAATTGATTTAAACATATACATATATTTAATAACATAAAAGTTAATTGTGTCAAGAATTTTTAATTTGTAGTACATATATACTTCATTGAAGTGATTGCAATCATTGTAATTTTTAAGGGATTTATTATATTAATTTTTTAAACGAACTTTATGCTACTAATTATAACAGATATATTATCTGCATATTAGAACATAAATATGACTTTAGTACATCACTCCACCAACTTAAATGTTCGTTTTTGATTCGCCCACTGTCAGCCATGTTAAATACATATTAGCTGGTAGTATTAGCTTAAGCAAGTAAAAATACCGTATTCGGTGCTGGAAATAGTCGTCAGATACAATCACCTTAAAGGGCTTGAAGGACCTCATTGAACATTTCACTATTTTATTGTATATTTTTTTTAATTTTTATATTTTGCAGTGGCAAGATACTGCCGTTCAATGTACATACCCCAAATTTTTTACTTTCAATATACTTGGTATAAAAATTAGTAACAATTTCTTAATTTATATAATTTAAAACTCGAC
>JANSTX010008224.1:0-37904 GCA_027564355.1 Penthetria funebris | reverse complement strand
ATATTTGATTTTAATGATAATGTGCCAAAATGAATATTAATTTAAATTTTATTGTACAAAGTAAAAGCGTTTACTTATAAAGAAACGAGGATGACAGAGAAATTGCTTTTATTTTTATTAAGCGCATCAAATTGTCTTCATTTTAATGTTTTTAAATTTTAAATTGACTAAAAGAAAAGTGAGATTAATGTTATAAAAATGAAAATAATATTTTAACAACGTAATAGGTCAATTATTTAAAATTTAACGAAAAAAATTGGAAAACCTCTCTATAAACTAACCCACAAGATGTGAGATGCTAATCAAGGCGATTTCGCCACTATTAATAACTTTACTTCAATTTCTGCAGCCTGTTTCTAAATTTGGCGATCATTGAACACGTGATTGATAAATCTCTATTTTCATATCTCATTTTAACCTATTCACGTCTAAACGGAGGATCATTGCGAACGGCAGTATGATAGTAATTGGTCGCTTCCAATACACATATGACATCAAATATCAAACGAATAAGCTGCGCTAAATGAACATGTACTATAAGTCTTTTGACAATTTTTTTACCGGCGTTCGTCCGTTGTAAAAAGAGGCAGTTATCTGTCGGTCGCATTCCGTTCATCATCAGGCTGTACTCGGGCTCTATTTAAATTGTATTTTTGTAGTTTATGGTTTGTCAGAATGATATTATCTATTGATTTTGTTGAAAGAATATTAAAATACGACATCAGGTATTGAACTGAATGCTATATATAGTACTATATGTACTTAAAATGCAAAATTATCACTCCTCACAACCATAGTTGGAACTATACACGATCGATAAGAGATGCTCCCCACGACAGAATATAATAATAGATGCCCATTTATAGTGATGATGTGGAAGAATAGTTCAAGGAGACCACAGAAAGAGAGTCAAAAAAAAATCAAAATATAACGATTGGTTCCGTATAAAAACTGATCCTCTTTTTAATAGATGTAATTTACCAATTACAAATATATGCAAATTTAATAACATTATTGACCTAATTACGGATTGCCAATCACACTTTGACCGACTGTTCTTCGTTCAATTCAAATTAAATCAGAAAGCCTTTATTACATGATATTTGTACAACAAAAATTTTGTGAGAATTATCAATTTACATTTAAATTCCAGTGCATCGGTCCCAGATGCTTATTGCACATATTTGTAACTTGACAACTCTTGAAGATTTGTTGGCGTATGTATAGTGGCAAGTTGAAATTTGATTTGGAACTTAAACTGGAAAACCAATGTGAAATGACTAACGGTGTAAAATAGGAAGCTAAACGGTAGAGGGGAGAGAAAAACTAACCAAAGAGCATTATGTCGATATTGCACACCCGGTTGATATAACGATCTGTGAACTAACGTCATTCATAGAATAAGGTAAAAGCATCGGTGAATTCCCGAGTCTTAACAACTCCATCAATCACATTTATGTTACTTAATGTAAATAAATTTCAGATTGATGAGTATAGTCTTAGGAAGGTATGAGAGATTGATAATGTATGCATGATGATTGGTGAAGACGGATTTATTAAACACAATCCGAATGTTTGATGACAGGCTAGATAGAGGGAAAGATATAGAAGTTAAGATAAAATAAAAGTTGACGTGGACCTCCTATAATGAATTTGATTATAGATGCCCATTTATAGTGATGTTTTGGGCTCACGTATTCCCTCTTGAAAAACACGACATTTATTAATATGATGATGCAGTGAAAATTAACTGTTAATCAAGTATCATTAGTAATAGTTCTTCATAAATACAGTCAGAGTCTGTTGTAAACTGATTTTCGTTTCTTCGAAACATTTCAAATTTATATAATCTAGCTGATACGAAGACTGATGACTGAAAAGTGTTGTAGAACAGAATATCCAATTCAATCCAGCAATAGCTATTTAATCTCAAATGAGACACAACAAATGGCTACGTGGACAGAGTACTTTAACTGTCAAATAGGTCCATGGTTTAGATTGATCATAAATTAGCTGCGCATAATGATGCCTTATATTTACGCCAAACTATAGCCGAAATATCAGGCAGACCCAGGTGCTCTGTTAGTGTCAAAATTCCAAAAAATTCTGTATATGACTTTTGAATCGAGTATATTGAAATTTATTATATTGATTTCAATTTTGTACAGTGATCGCGGCATTGTATTTGATTTAGATTTATTTAAGAAAATGGCAATCTATAAATTAACATTATGAAGAGAACTGGTTGCAGATTTCCCATTTCAAATTAACCACGAATAAGTATGAAGGACTTAATAAAATTGCTATTTACAAAAAATGAGGCAAGCCTGCCAAAGAAATTGTCGTTTAATGTTGTAGTTGATACGAAATTGTTTTTACTATATGCCTGAGGCAACTATTTGGATGGAAATTTGAACACAATGTTATTTGTCAATTTCTTAATTTCGTAGTCATACAATACGATAGACAAAAGTAGTTTTAAAGATACGCAATTATCTATTTAGAATACCAAACATTTGCCGCGAGCTGTCTTATTTATTTAATGCCATCTAAGTTCACATTCAATATTTCCTGTGATTTGTTTTTTAGTAGGCCTTCCGCCCTTTAAGTGTTTGATTGCGTATTTGATTTCACACTTGTAACCGAATCCCTGAATCGTGTTGTAGCTGCTCTTCGATCACCTGGTATCTGATCAACTTGAACTTTTTATCTATTTAGTAGGTCGTGAAAGTACTCAGTCCATCATTTCATTTGGTGAACCTCATTTAGGATCATCAAACCGTCGCTATAGATTAAATTGAACATACTATTCTAAAATTCCTTAGCTTCGTATTGTTCAGTGGAAAAAGGCAAACAATTATCCATTCTACTCCTCCATAGTATGATGATAGTTAGGTACTTAATATTAATGTTTGCGATAAATTTTTCTTTGTTAATACATTTATGTTTGTTATTTCTTCTGTACTCACTTTTATTTATGTACATAATTGTATGTAATTTTCACCATGGTCTAGTTGATGTTGAACCCCATCATTTTTTATGGTACATTTTTAAATCAGCAATCATACCATCAATTTTATAGAAATCATAGAGCATGAAGAATAAGTAATTGTCTGTTTGAAAAACACTTCCACAACTGTTATTATTATCTTTATTATTGTGATTATATTGTTTCTGGATATAAGTTGTGCTTCTTACTTTAAACTACTTTATTTTGATAGTTCTGGTTCTATGCCAATGGTTTTCTATGAATGTTTTTATGGAATCACATATTCCCATTAATTGTTTGCAATTGTTCAATGTTATATACGAATAAAATAGTAAAGGAATAAAGTCACATGTGCAAATAATGATGATCTAGCACATATCATATAAATTATTAACATATTCAATAAAATTCAATGGAGGATTAGTAATTAATTACTTTCGAGTATATTGAAGGTTATAAACAAAAATAAATTGATCATAATATAAGTTTTCTTCACTAGTATGTAAATGTTATGTTCAATGCCTTCAATAAGTTATAGTTTGATCATCTTGAATGCATACGTTTCTAATGTGTAGAATTTTGATTACCATCTATTACATCAATCCTTCAAAAGTATTAAGATTTTTATTCAAATTTAATGACCTATTCCCCCAATATAGAAATTATGTATACCGCATGAGAACCATGAAATTAATAGTAGATATTTAAAAAAAAAAATATTTTATCATTTTCATTATTGGTTTCTTAAACATTATTCTTCAAATATTCGATCATTAGACAAGTTATATCAAGTTGTCTTGCATGTTTTATCTCTTTAAGATATCCGTTAAATGTATGTAAACAGGATTTTAAGGGAATTGAAAACGAAAAATATACCTACACAAAGAAAAGGATCTGGTTTCAGTATTAATTTAGGCCCGTTGACTACATTATTACAGATAATGTTCTTATACTCGTAGGTTTACTAAGAATTGGAAAAAAAAAAATTTTTCTTATTGCCAGTTATTACTACTAACAAATGATCATCTTATTCTATTCATAAAAATAATATATTAACATATTATTTATGTTGTTTTTAATTTTTAGAATTTTGGTTTGCTGTTTGCAATTCAATCGTATCATTCTGTTTTCTTTCGTCAAAAATGCTCCATTAGCCTAATATTACTGGTTTAGACAATTATTATATGTTTTAAATATTGTGTTAAGGATTTCGCTATTATTGGGAACATAGGGCGTCAACGAACAACCGCCATTTGTTTACGATCTACATCCCTTTCTTCTGGTACCCAAGTCTCCTTAATAACGGTACTTCGCCACGTTGTTTTTGGACGACCGGTTCTTCTAATACCCTGCGGATTCCAGTCTAGTGCGTATTTTGTAATATCACCGACCAGCCGCCTCAATGTATATCCTATCTAATTCCACTCTCGTCGGATGACAATTTTGTTCATCGCCTCCAGATCTGACAGCAGTTTCCACAAGTGCTCTTTTAATATAGTATTGAAAATTTTTAGTGTGCGCCTGAGGTACCTAGTGACGAAAACTTGAATTTGTGACACGATGGTATTTGTCACCTTCCATGTTTCGTAGCCATATATTATATAATACAATTGTACCGATAAATAATTTGTTTTAAAAATGTGCAACTGAAATTTGTGACGACCGCCAGACTCCATTCAGCGAACCAAACATTTTCCGAGCTTTTTGTATACGGAACCTTACATCTGATTTTGCATCACCATCAATTGTCAAAAAACTTTCCAAATATTGGAAGTCCTCTATTTCATCTATTACTTAGTCGCTGAATGCAAGTGAACACCTCCTCGATATCTACCTCAATAATCCGTAATGTGTTGATATGGGCTGTGGCAAGACGTCCCAGGTCGAAAACATGCCTGTTCCTTTCGAATACCCGGTTGCAAAATTGAAATGATCCTGTCGTGCACGATAATAACTATAACTTTGTTTATCTTGTTCAACAAGGTGATACCACGCCAGTTCTCGCAAATACTCAAGTTAAAATACTCAAACATATGATCAGACAACCACACTGCAAAAAAAGTGGGATCCAATACTGATGCAATGCCATCCAAGTTCACTTTCAACATTTCTAGTGATATGTTATCAGCGTCAACCACCTTATCGCTCTGTAGGTGTTTTAATGGCTATGTGATTTCACCACGACTTGGAGCAGAATATCTGAATCGTCAACCAACTCTGAGCAACCTGGTCTTCGGGCATATTCAGTAACTCACAATAATACGCAGTTCATCAGTAACTCACAATAGTACGCAGTTCCTTCCATTTTTCTGAATTTTATTTGAGATCAGCAAACCGTCCGTAGATTAAATTGATTGTTCAGTTCTAATGGTTAGTTTGCCTGCCAGATGGTAAGTCTCACTCATGTTATTTGAATTTGCTGCGAGTTGAGCCCGAGTTGCAATGTTTTCAAAAAAGTTACGCCTATCCCACATTACAGTTTTGCCAACATCCTTGTCCACTTGTACTCTTGATGTTTCTCCTCCTCATTATTAGATTCCATGTATCATCACTAATCTAATACTTCCTATCATAATCAATGAAACCCAAAACATTTTTACCAACTTGTCTCAATTCGTTTGCGACTGTGTTCCAGTCTTGTCGAATTACCTGCGAACCGTTGTTTAACCTCTTTATTGCAAAGCGTTCCTCAGTTCTCCTTATGTCTGCCATAAATTTTAATTTTATCTGTCCAATAATTAAGTTTTGGTCACTAAAAACAACCGCGCCTCTATAGCGACGAACGTCTAACAGAGAATTTCTCCATATTCTACTAATTTTTATGTGATCTATTTGGTTTCTGGTACGCCCGTCCTGCGGTATCCAAGTTTCTTTGTCTATTCTTTGTGCGCAAATATAGTGTCACCAATCAAAAGGTTATGATTACTGCACATTTCCGCGAAAAAATTCTCCATTATTGTTCATATCAGATACTCCGTGTGTACCCAGAACAGACTCCCAGCCCAGTTGTTCGAGTCAACCTTTGAATGAAAATTGACTGTAAATAGCCTCCTTATCATCTGACAATGCCTGCTCTGTAGGGGCGTAAATCTGAACTATTGTTACAAATTTAATTTAACACTACTCTTGAATCTTTCTATGATTATTCGATCTCATATCATCTTCTAGTCGACAAGACTACGTTTTGTAGATGCACTTAACAATAAATCGACTTCACTACTGTGATCCATGTGACTCGGTTTTTCGGAAACCAAAGGGTTTCACCAGATAATATAATTCTTTCTCCGTTTTCCTTTCATCGAATCACGCTCAATCCAAGAATATTCAGTTTGTACCTATTAAATTCTTGACCCACCTGCAGTGTCATCGGTTCAAGTATTGTTCTAACGTTCCAGGTTCCAAATTGTGTCCGTTTACGATAATCCAAAGTCGTCATCGTATTCCCATCCGATCAGATGCCATTTGTTCTCGTACAATTAAGTATTTCAGCAGTGCGAGATGTAAAATGGACAGAGTAGAAAATCGTGGAGTAAATCCGATGAAACATCAACATTGATGGCAAATCCGAATGTGTCCATGGTTCCAAACTAATGCACTGTATATTTGGTGGGATCAGCTGGGTGTAGTTTATTATGAGCCTCTCAAATCTTGACCGTTCGAACCATTTCTGGTGATCTTGCTGTTTTACTACTAGCCAAACAATTCCACGATTATTGACTCAAATCTTTTTTTTAGACCCTCCGTTCCGTCCGTTTTCATATAGATTTTTAAAAAAGCGAATAGCTTATACATAAATAGTGTTTTGTGTACAAATTTGCTCATATATTCTTCTCAGTACTTTTGATTTTAATTTTAATCACACAATTATTTTGATTAATTATGCTCGTACTCGTACTTATATTAATTTTTTTTTTTAAATATTTGTTTTAATATTCAAAATACATGATTGACACAGTTTTCTTTCGATTCATTGACGATGTGAAAATAAAGAAAACAAAAATGTAATTACACTCAAATATGTGTTTGTATAAATATATTCTCAATGTAATTTACATTATAAATGTCAATTAGAATGTCGTTAATAAGCAATCCTCCAAGACCTATGCTGGTTTATTCTAATGACAAATGGATGTCATGTTCTCAAATAACTCTTTACTGAACTATTCGAATACTAAGCTGACATACGTTATCTGATTTCAATACAACATCAAGTCAACAAGGTACCTAGTTCTAATAGTAATTCTGCCTAAATGTGGGTAATCATTATCACTGTCAATACATACACACTACATCTCGTCAATTCGGTCATTTTCTAATAGAAGACGGTGAATGTTAATCCAATCAAAACCTATTATAACCATTATTTAAATTTTATAGAATAGTTTTTGGAAAAAATCACTTAATTCAGAATCATATCATACTTAATATTAGTTTTCGGTCTAGCAGATCAACAACATTAGGACTTATCTTACTAAAATCTTATTTGCACACATATGTTTGTTGAGACTTGGCCTATATTTATATACATAGTGCTCTATATCGTCTATTTATCATTGTAGGCTGTTGGTCATAATTAATCATTATCTAGTCAAAATATTAAGTTCCATCTCAACAGTTTTAAGTTACCGTGCCAAGAAGGTTGTACTATTTTGGATAGAGAAATCGACTGTAAGTAGGTATATTGGGGTAGAGAAGAATTTTCTTAAAAATGTGTGATGGTTTTTTTAATGTTAGTTATCAAATGATGAATTTAGAGAATCTGGTTGTTACTTAAGGAATCGCAATACCCTCTCAAAAGTGGTTCAGTATATATTTAGTTGAAATTATCATAAAAAAAGCAATTAAATTATTATTTAAATCATTTGAAAGTACAAGTTATATTTGCATGTATAATTAAATAGTTATAGTTATAAAATAACCTATTTGGCAATTTATCAAAATGTTATAAATAACTTTTAAGTGCGTGCATATGCATTTGTGTTGCATTGAAAGTAGCAAATAAAGGGTTAATGAATTTTAAAATGTATGTTTATATGTGAATCGGTGCATTCAACTCCTTCGATACAAAAATAATATGACATTCAGTTTATAAATTTAAATGTACTCGTACTCGTACTCGTACTTCTGGCACTTGACTCATATGGATTTTCATCCAGTACATTAGAATACTAGGATCTTTGACATGAATAACATTGCATTCTTGTTATGAAGAATGCTGAAAAATTTGCTGTTAACACGTACAGTTGGAATTTTTTATGGTCCCAGCCGATTAGATTAGATTCATAATGCTGATGACGTCCAGAATCTTTGTGTGTTCCAAATCTGAAATGTCATTTGGATGCAATAGGTATCCTCCCAAGTATCGTTTTCTTCATAGATTGAGATAATCGCAATTTGCATAGAATATGCTTGGAAGTTTCATCTTCATTATTGCAATATCTACAAGTGTAATCAACAGATTTAACAATTTTAAATAAATGCTATTTTATTCCACAATGTTCTCGTGTATAGGTCAGTGATGGTCCTAAATTCATTTGTAACTTTTGTGTTGTATGCCTGAGTCACTATTTTTTAACTCAACAATATACGTGACAATTGCTTGAAATGTTGCTTGGCTCTCAGATAATATTTCTATTCTCTTGCTAACATACTTTCTTTTTTGACTCATGTTAAAATAGATCACTATTGTGCATATACCTCAGCCTGGACAACTTCATCAGCCATTTAGAGCCATCGGTATACTATAAAATTGTACCTCTGAGAAAGTTCGGACAAATTATCTTTCCATATCACACTGCTACATATTGACAACATAAACTGATTTTTCTTTAATTTATAGCTTGGTATCATCTGGTCTCGATATTCTATTGCCGATGAAAGTAAATATTTTAGTATTGACATTGTGTGGCCATCTACTGATTCCATATTTATTTTAAGTTTTGCTGCAGCCATTGTTGCCTCTCTTTAGACGATAGTTGTGCAATTCAGAATTACTTGAATAGCTACAGTGTGGTACAGGAGTTCATTGCATTCTGTTTAATTGAATCTGATAGATTTGCAGTTGCGTTTTATGCCACCGTACTTTGAATGCATAACTGACTATAGTTAAACTACACATGGCTCAATTTAGGGCTTAGTACCCCTGTTTTTCCAAGGGTCATCTGACAGGTCCATAGTGCCATGTTTGTCCTCTCTAGCATTTTATTACTTTGAGTTTTCCAATTTAATCTCTTATTTAGGAAAATCTAATTTTAATGTCATTAAATTTGGGTTTCTAAAGACCGTCTAAATTTCTTTTAAAAGTAAAGGGAATTAGTGTCATTTTTTGAACCCTCCCATATCGCACGCAAAGAAAATGTATTTGTTATAAAGTAAAGGGAATTAGTATGAATTTTGAGACATTGAGTATGCTATTGCGAATACTATTTGCGAATAAGGATAAGAAAGTTCAATTTGCATAAAATTGAATTGAGGCTTAATAAAAATTTCAAAATAATTATATTTTTCAAAATTTAAAATAATTTATTCTTATTGATTATCGCCAAATTCTAAACAGTTTTATTGCTACCGTTGTATCCCAGCATAGATTTTCTGGTTGTACACCTTCCAATTCATTAATAATAAATTTAAATTTTTCTGAAAATTTAAATTAAAATAATATTCAAAATCTTCTGTTTGATGAAATATTAAAAAAAAAAAATGTTATTTCTGTTACCTAAAATTTGCAAAAATTCATTTATAGTATCCGCATTTCTTATGGTACATGCCAATATCAATTTACATTTATCTTTAGAAAATTTAAAGATATAATCAATTGTCTCGATAAGTGGTCTAAACAATGTGTGATCATAAACAACATCAGACGCAATAACTATATCTGGTACATTTTCTAAATTAATTGCTTCAAAATTGTTCCAATCTAAATATTTACAGCCTGGATTTGAAATAAATTAGAAACATAATTTATTTAATACTTAATAATCATAAATTTTTTTACCAATGTTTTTGTCTAATTGGTCTTCATCGATATTATTTCTAATATTAGTTTCCAATAAATTCAAAACTTCATTGTTTCCATCAGTTAATAGCATTGTCCTTGGCATACATAGTTTAAAAATGGCAAGACTTGTGAGACCTGTACCACAACCTAATTCTAGAATAGATTTATTTTCAAATTCAACTTTATTTAACATAGCCCATTCAGTTAGTGCAACGCTTGCACCCCAACTACACAATCCAGTTGTTCCCTTGGATATAAAACTATTTGATTCCCTTAATGTAATTATCGTATAATTATTTTCAAATTTATTAAATAATTTATAATGTTTATAGGAATGATCATCAATAATATCTAATTTAGTCAATTCTGTGGATTCAATTGGATTATGAGTTTTTAATGCACAATGTTTTTCATATATTTCGTCTAATATTTCAAATGAATTCGATTGATTTTCCAGATTATCCAATATATACCTTAAAAATGATATTTGATAATTCAATTTTATTGGATATTTTTGAATTATTTTCAAATTTATGGTATTATCTAGTAGATGCTTTTGATTCTCCCATGATATATCTTGTAAAATGTCCTATGTAAAAATGATAAAAAATAAATAAATTTAACAATTTTATTGAATCAGAACTAAGGGAAAATATCATCCTAAATGCTTGAACTCGCACCGTCTTAATCTTTTAAAAATTAAATTAAAATTGATTGCCGACATAATAATAGTGCAATGCAAATTCCGCACAATAGCAAAGGACAACAACGAACAATATTGTTCACAATTTCCAGCCAGTGGCGCCACTTTACGTCAGTAGTATCATCCTCCTTAATAATCGTTCCTCATACCTGTTATTGATCCAATTGGATTGGAATGCAGAACTGACAAACTGAATATTCTTGATTTATTTCAATTATCTGTACACAGTCAACCTTAAAATTGTAAAATCCATTCAAATTATATGACTACAAGGCTGTAACTACCTAAATTTATGCGAAGAAATCCTTAAAAAAAATTATTATATTCTAATCTGTAAAGTCAAAATTCCTACAATATTTTCTAATGTGAAATACTAAAATTACAATAAATTTGCATACCTTCCAATCAATATTTTTTACAGGAAAACAGCACAGAAATTGATTTTGTATTTTCAATAAAGTTCTATTAAAACTAGAATCTTCTCTATCTGATGTCAGCGTTTCCATTTATTTGATTCTATTTGAAATTTGAATAAAATGAAATTTTTACATTTCAGGTCAGCGTTTCCATTTTATTTGATTCTATTTGAAATTTGGATAAATTGAAATTTTTACATTTCAGGACAAATACGAGTAGGTTACAAATAATATACCTGTTGCTGATAAATAGACAATCCAAAACTTCCTACTGACCAGACACTGTCACACTGTCTGGGTAATGTTTTTCAATTGAATATAACAAAATTAAATTATTTTCTAATAAAAATTTGGTTGCAATTTCTGAATTACCAAATTATGGATGTTTTTCTTTCCGATTATCATAAATTGTATATGATCAAAAACTATTTACAGATCAAATACTATGTTCTTATGTTGTTTGGGCTTCAATTCAAGTTTTATTCTCTTGCTCTTTTTTTTTTTTTTTTGTTAAGCATTGGTGCCTGTTGAAAAAAAACTCATAAAAATAGTAGTCTGTTGAAAATTGTATACTTTAAGGGAATTTAATTTGACATTCTAAAATATTAATGTAATATACATACAAATGGTCTATGTCTCGTTAATTGTTAAATAATCTGTGATTTCTGGTAGTGATAAGTTTCGAGTAAGCAAAATGGCATTCATTATATAAACGTAGAAAGTAAGAGACATTTATTGAAACTTTCAACTTATCAAGAATCAATAATTCCTAAAACATAAATTTATGCGGCATATGTAATGTTAATAGACCACCAGCTGCATCTTAGCGTAAAATCGATATTTACTTGTCGCATGCAATTTTTGAAAGCTAAATCATTTGCTCTTCTCAAAAATTTAATGAAATTATTCCCAAGAAAACAAACTTTGGAACAACATAAACAACCAGCATTTAACTATTATTGCGAGATATTTGCAATTTTTTTTATAAAGTAGACCTTCTGAAGATTACGATGTCTTGATACAAAATCGAAATTATGGAAAAATGCACTAGCATCCGAAAATTGATGAATTTCAGTCATTTTTGAGAATTTATATCAGGAGAACATAATCATCAGCATATATCAAATGAATAAAAATTACAATATCTCGTAAACGTCTGATGTGCCAGAACAAGAGTTTGTCTAACTCTCGCTTTATTACTTAAATTTCAGCATCGTTTATAATTTTCATCGATGCACAATATATTTTATTTTCAGATATGAAAACTCGTATCTTTAACCGTTTCCGAGATATATCTATAAAATCAATCTTCTAATGAATATGATGTCCTGATACAAATTTACGAACATAGAAAAATGTACCAAACCGACAACGAAACATCGAATGACAGTTTTGGCAATCTGTATGAAGAGAACATAATCATTTCGTATCCTGTTGAAGATAGTGATATTGTGTTAACGATAAAATATGTATTAATGTCTAGTGCATTTTATACTTGATTTCGGCTTCCAGTCTACAACACAACGTTTTGGAAAGACATATTGCAATGAACGAATATTATCATCCATATGAATCCGTGTTTAATAAAACAAAATGGTATTACCAGATTATATATTCATTTCTTCATTTTGCTTGCATAGTATCACGTTCATCCCAAGAATATCGAGTGAATGTCTCTTCAGTGTTTAAGTCACATGCACCAGTTTCTGCAGATTTAAGACTGCTCTAACATTTCAGGCTTCAAATAGTGTTGATTTTTTGTGAGTCGTCATCGTGTCTACATCCGATCTTAGGGCATTACATTTCTCGTACAATATGTATGAATAAGCAGTTCAATTTGAAAGCACATAAGTTGGTTGGAATTGTATATGTTAGTTATTAATTGGGTCACACCTATCCTAATCCATATTTTTAATATCGGGGTGAGGGTTCAGCCTGTCCCCGCTCACCGCAATGATACTACGCCTTCGTGTGTTGAAGAAAATTTAGTGAAATTTCATGTACTAATATTACTCGTTGTATTATTAGAACATTTCGGATTCTTCACGTATAATAACTGAATAATTGTATTTTAACTAATTTGCTGAATATTCAAGAATTATTATTTTTCGCATTATATTACTATGTTTAGTATACATAAAATGAGCATGCTGTTTGAAATGTTTAACAAATTCACATAAGGACTAAAGATAGTCTAAATCAAAGTGTATAGAAAAGGGCATTACAAAGACAGAAAATTCAGTATGGTCAATGTGTATACTTCTTTCCCTACACTTTGGTCTAAATGCATAAGAAGCCCATGTCCCGCAGGGGTATGAATCTTGGATGATGAAGTAAATTTTGGAAAGTAAATGTTTGTAGATTTAGTCTGTATGACAGCCTTCTTATAAGCACATTGTTTTGTTATTTTTCATTCAATAATAGTAATATTATAAGATTTTAATAAACTAAGACGCTAATATCTACCCATTTAGGTTTAAAGTAAGCAATTTTGTCCTTAAATTTTACAATATTTTGTATTAAAATTTAATATATTTTTAGTATATTAAATTTACGACGCAAATCTGACTAAGGTTAATATGCCGGTAAATAAAAAAAAAAAACACAAAATTTATGTACGTATTCATGTTTTTATCTGAGAAAACTATTCGTGGCAATGGAATTGTAATCAATTTTCTATTATCCTATGACAATCGTAGCCTTCAATATATAACTGAAGAATCGAAAAATTATCGTAGAGTCCGATTCATTGAAAGTAATTCAATTTGCAATTAATGAGAAATGAAGTCATCGAAATACAGAGTTTATATTTTGATGTTATAAGAATTCTATACATATACCGCTAATGATTTAGTGGATTTAATTCAATATCCAAATGTAAAACGGATTTTCGAGCATAGATTTGATAACAATATTTACTAACATAGAATATCAATGTCAAAGGATAATGTAGAAAGTAACGAATAAATCAAAAAAAAAAAAAAAAATTATTGAAAAAATAAATGTCTGACTGAAACAGGCGAATATTAAAACTGTAAAATATTATCGGACATTCAAGTTTATTAGAAATAGAATGAATAGTAGAATTGACTAAATTAGAACCGAATTCTGGAGACAAATTTAATAAGAAGAAGAGGAAACAAGTTCATGTTCTAGAAAGCAAAGTAAGAACTTACTTTGTTTTCTAGTAACATGAACTTGTTTCTTCAAATGACATCATGAAGGCATCCACATATTGATGCAGCCTTATTGGTTTGATGGCGAACTTCGGCAGTAAACGCAACATAACTTCATCAATTTTTTAGTCGCGATCGTTGCGATAATAAATTATCCGCTTCTCACGACAAAAAATAATTTTTTGATAATGTCGTCTAACCAGTACTTTTCTTTATATATTTTCAGATTGGCAAATATTCAATTTTTATTTTGCTTGATTTTTTTTCTTTTTTTCCATCTTCAAAATTTAAAAATTTACTATGAAGAAGACTGTGTCTTATTTAATTCTTGAGGATGGAACAACTTTACAAGGTTTACATTTTGGTGCCGACAGAAATATTGATGGTGAGGTGGTATTCCAAACTGGTATGGTTGGTTATCCAGAATCAATGACCGATCCATCATATCATGCACAAATTTTAGTATTAACATATCCGTTAATTGGAAATTACGGTATTCCTGATAATGAGACTGATGAATATAATTTACCGAAATTTTTTGAATCAATTAATAAAATTTGGATTGCCGGATTAGTTGTTGGTGAATTATGTGAAACACCATCACATTGGAAACAATATAAAACACTTAATAAATGGATGCAAGAGAATAATATACCAGGTATTTGTGGCATTGATACAAGAGCGTTAACCAAGAGAATTCGTGAGAATGGAACAATTCAAGGTAAAAAAAAATTAATGCGATAAATATGAAAATAATATAAAATCATTAAATGATATTTTTGTCTATATCAACTTTCCAGGTTGTATACAACAAAATAATTCAATACCATTGACATTTAAAGATCAAAATGCACGGAATTTAGTTGCCGAGGTGTCAATTAACGTACCGAAAACATATAATGAAAATGGTAGTCCAAGAATTTGTGTTGTTGATTTTGGTTTAAAATTAAATCAAATACGTTGTTTTTTGAAGCGTGGAGCCAGAATTGATTTGGTACCATGGGATTATGTATTAAATGAAAATGAATATGATGGTTTATTTTTAAGTAATGGTCCCGGTAATCCGATTATGTGTCAACAACCGATTGAAAATCTTAAACGTATTCTTATGTCAAATATTATAAAACCAATATTTGGTATTTGTCTTGGTCATCAATTATTAGCTAGTGCCATTAATTGTCGTACATATAAAATGAAATATGGTAATCGTGGACATAATTTACCATGTATACATCATGGTACCGGTCGCTGTTATATGACATCACAAAATCATGGATTTGCTGTTGATACAACAACATTATCACCAAATTGGGAACCATTATTTACAAATGCAAACGATGGTACAAATGAGGGCATTATACATAAAAAAAAACCATTTTTTAGTGTACAATTTCATCCAGAACATACAGCCGGTCCTGAGGATTTGGAAATTCTATTTGATATATTTTTGGATGCAGTTAAAGAAAATAAATTAAATATTATGGATGATGGCATACAGAATATACCATTAATAAAACGTTTAAATGATACACTTTTGTATAAACCAATAATTGAATTGAAATTGGAAAAACCAAGAAAAATTTTAATTCTTGGTTCTGGTGGCCTATCAATTGGGCAAGCCGGTGAATTTGATTATTCTGGTTCACAGGCAATTAAAGCATTAAAAGAGGAACACATTCAAACGGTGTTGATAAATCCGAATATTGCAACAGTTCAGACATCAAAGGGATTAGCCGATAAATGTTATTTTTTACCATTAACACCAGATTATGTTGAGCAAGTTATTAAAGCCGAACGTCCAAATGGTGTATTATTAACGTTTGGTGGACAAACGGCATTAAATTGTGGTGTTGAATTGGATAGGGTCGGTATATTTAAAAAATATGATGTCAAAATTTTGGGCACACCAATTCAATCAATTATTGAAACAGAAGATCGAAAAATATTTGCCGAAAGAGTGAATGAAATTGGTGAACAGGTTGCACCATCAGCAGCTGTCTATTCCGTTCAAGAATCATTAGATGCAGCCGAAATATTAGGTTATCCGGTTATGGCAAGAGCAGCATTTGCATTAGGTTTGTTGAAGTTTTATTCTTTTTTATGTATTATTTAATTGGATTTTAATGCTTATAAAAATTAATAAGTCAATCCTAAATTGTTTATTCCAATTACTACGAGCTTCTTCAGATGTTTGATAGTTATTTTTTTTTTATAAAAAACAAATAGGTGGTTTAGGTTCCGGTTTTGCAAATAATCAAGATGAATTACGTGTACTGGCTCAACAAGCGTTAGCCCATTCAAGTCAACTGGTAATTGATAAATCACTAAAAGGATGGAAAGAAGTTGAATACGAAGTTGTACGTGATGCCTATGATAATTGTATAACAGTTTGTAATATGGAAAATGTTGATCCATTAGGTATTCATACTGGCGAAAGTATTGTGGTTGCACCATCCCAAACATTGTCAAATCGTGAATATAATATGTTACGTACAACAGCATTAAATGTTATTCGACATTTTGGTATTATTGGTGAATGTAATATACAATATGCATTATGTCCCGATTCTGAACAATACTATATAATTGAAGTGAATGCGAGATTGTCAAGAAGTTCGGCATTAGCTAGTAAAGCAACTGGTTATCCATTGGCATATGTTGCTGCGAAATTAGCATTAAATATACCATTACCAGATATTAAAAATTCCGTAACTGGTGTGACAACAGCATGTTTTGAACCAAGTTTAGACTATTGTGTTGTTAAAATACCACGTTGGGATTTATCGAAATTCTCAAGAGTTAGCAAAAATATTGGCAGTTCAATGAAAAGTGTCGGTGAAGTTATGGCAATTGGTCGAAATTTTGAGGAAGCATTTCAAAAGGCATTACGCATGGTTGACGAAAATGTTACCGGATTTGATCCAAATTTGAAAGAAGTTAAAGAGGAGGAATTAATACAGGCAACCGATAAACGTATGTTTGTACTGGCTGCAGCTCTAAAACGTCAATATACCATTGATAAATTGTATGATTTAACAAAAATTGATCGTTGGTTTTTACAAAAAATGAAAAATATTATTGATCATTATGTGACCATTGAAAATTGTGGTATAAATTTAACAAAGGAAATTCTTTTGAAGGCCAAACAAATTGGTTTTTCCGATAAACAAATTGCAATGACAATAAAAAGTACGGAATTGGCTGTACGGAAACAGCGAAAAGAATTTTTTGTTATGCCATTTGTTAAGCAAATTGATACGGTTGCCGGTGAATGGCCAGCCACCACAAATTACTTATATATAACATATAATGCTGATTCACATGATGTTGAATTTCCCGGTGGTTATACAATTGTTGTTGGTTCAGGTGTGTATCGTATCGGCAGTTCTGTTGAATTTGATTGGTGTGCCGTTGGTTGTTTACGTGAACTTAGAAATTTGGGACGTCAAACAATTATGATAAATTATAATCCGGAAACAGTTAGTACCGATTATGATATGTGTGATCGTTTATATTTTGAAGAAATATCATTTGAAGTGGTTATGGACATTTATAATTACGAGAATCCAGAGGGTATTATTTTATCAATGGGTGGCCAATTACCGAATAATATTGCAATGGATTTGCATAGACAACAAGCACGTATTTTGGGTACGTCACCGGAATCGGTTGATGGTGCCGAAAATCGTTTTAAATTTTCCCGTATGTTAGATAGAAAAGGTATTTTACAACCACGTTGGAAAGAGTTGACAAATTTAAAATCTGCCCTTGAATTTAGCGAAAATGTTGGCTATCCATGTTTAGTGCGACCATCATATGTGTTATCGGGTGCCGCCATGAATGTGGCACATTGTGACAAAGATTTGGAAGAATATTTAATGGCTGCGTCAGAGGTGAGTAAAGAGCATCCAGTTGTGATATCGAAATTTTTAACGGAAGCAAAAGAAATTGATGTGGATGCGGTTGCCGATGATGGTGAAATATTGTGTATGGCCGTTTGTGAACATGTTGAAAATGCTGGTGTTCATTCGGGCGATGCAACATTGGTGACACCACCGCAAGATATAAATGCCGAAACATTGGCAAAAATAAAAGAAATTGCACGTGATATTGCTGCTTTATTGGATGTTACCGGACCATTTAATATGCAATTAATTGCAAAGAATAATGAATTGAAAGTTATTGAATGTAATGTCAGAGTTTCACGGTCATTTCCATTTGTATCGAAAACTCTTAATTATGATTTTGTGGCGATGGCAACCAGAGTGATTGTCGGTCATGAGGTTGAACCTGTTGAAGTATTACATGGTTGTGGAAAGGTAAGGTTTACTAAATATATACATATATTTAATCAATTTTTTGTTGAAATTAATCTGTAACGTATGTTATTTCTGCTCTATCGTAAATAGGTTGGTGTTAAAGTGCCACAATTTAGTTTTTCCCGACTTGCCGGTGCTGATGTTATGTTAGGTGTAGAAATGGCATCAACTGGTGAAGTTGCATGCTTTGGTGACAATCGCTATGAAGCCTATTTAAAAGCAATGATGTCCACTGGTTTTCAAATACCAACGAAGGGAATACTACTGAGCATTGGCAGTTTTAAGGTGAAATTGAGTATTTTTGTCAGCTTTTTTTTATATATATTTACAATAAGATTTTTTTTTTAACTATTTACGATTTTGGTTGTGGGTAAAGAAATTTTCGATTAATATCTAGACGTTGCTCAGTCTAACATTTTACCGGATTACACAGAGATGTGCCATCATTAAAATGCCAGAATTATTATTGGTATAAAACCATTAGTACCAAGCGTTTTAAATGGTTTGAATTAGTTTATAGCCTAATTAACTTTTTTGTTAATACATCAATTCTCCCGGTAAGCATATCTTTGATCCATTTAAATTGATCTTTGAATTTTTGAAAAAAATTGTTTCAAGTACTAGATTTAAGGATTAAATACAAATATTTGTATACTCAACATTATATACCACAGTTGTTATTTTTGAAAAGTTTATGTAGTACTGCGCAGCTAATAATTCTTTTTAGTTTTTCTGGATAATTTTCTGGATAACGGACCATTCTTGTACTTATTGCTATTTAGTTTTTTATACCACCGGAAATTTTTGTTGTAAGCATTTAAGTTAACCAATAGAAGTACTTCTACTCAACATGAATTTACTCAAATTAGAACACTTCTTCAGTGTTCTTTACATATTGTTTCTGACATTAGTTAGATAACGTGTAATAGGTCTTGTTTGCACTTACTTCAATTTATTCTTCAAGGATTTCTGTCAATATTATAAGTGCTAATTTAATCTTTTATTTCAATGTATAAGGATAACTATATTGTCCGACATGAAGGTGGCCTGTTCTTTCATTTAGCATATTCTTCAGTATGCACACTCATTTTAAGTTAGCGTTTTGAGCGCTGATCTTTATCAATCCTCTTGCCCACTATATACAATATCACCTTTATTAGTTTTTGCAGATCTTTAACTATAACCGCATGAAGTTTTTTTCTCGTCACTACTTTCAATTTAGTTTTTTGTTGTAGCATCCTTATACTTGATTTTGATTGATCTATTTACAGACAATCTTAAAACTACAGTGTGATTTTTTGGTTCCAAGTGTTGTATGGCCTGTTGTCTGAGCGATTTTATTCTGGTACAATTTCAAGTCGAATTATAGCCATACAGCATGTGAATGATTCTTCTCCAGCTTTTGTCACTGTAAATGTTATAAGTTTTCTATTTTGTACTCCTGACAGTTGTCTATATTCCTGTAAGTACATTTTTTTTTTATTATTTTTTTTATTTTGTCACACTTTTTGCGTTTTTGTTTTGCACCAATTCTTTCAATTGGATTACAATATGAACTTAATGCTGTTGGTGTACCTTCATAGTCATTGTAATTCAGGCAATTTCATTTCTGCGAGTTTTGGTAATTTATATCGTCAACCACATCATTGTCCCGATGATAATTTACACCTTAATTTAAATAGAATCGTATTAGTGTGAAAGTTTTTCATTTAATTAATTTTAAAAATTACAGCATAAAACTGAATTGTTGCCTTCAATTCGAACACTGTCAAAAATGGGCTATAAATTGTATGCATCAATGGGGACTGGTGATTTCTATACAGAACATGGTGTCAATGTAAGTAAAAAATTTATTTTATTAATCTTATTATATTTTTATATTAAGTAATTTTATAAAGTTATAATAATAATTGTAATTATTATTATTATTGCAATTAATTCAAGTTTATTAACTACAAAATTATTCGTAATTATCAGAGCAACTCTAGGATAACTATGTTTTCCTTGCTTTCCCTGATCGTATATTACTTTAATCCGTTACTTTAATATTTTTGTGTTCCAACAATTATCGAAATAGCCTAGGTTTATGCTTTTGTAATGGCGCCACTATCGTGCCATATTGCAGTAATTTCTAACGGTTCTGGATTTAAACTAAAAAATGGTTGACGATCATATTCGCATAAATACTAAGTATGACCTGATTACATTTTAACGACATGCCTATGTTAATTAGTATGAATTTATATATTTAATTATCCTCCAAATTATTCAAATAATTGTTTAAATTAATTGAAATTGTTCAATATTAGTTTGCATTTCAAGTTTCAAGTGTCTAATTTTATATCTATGATCTCAAAGTCGCTTACGCATTATGTTTAGCATATCAATAATATAAATTATCATTAAATTTTTATAGCTGCTTAACTTAATATTATTTAAATGTAAGATAGAAATTAAATATATTAAATAAACTGTGGCTATTAAACTTACGAACACTTGTGCTTCAATTGAAAAAAAAAATTGAAAATTTGAAAATTTCTCGATATTTATCTGCATACTTTTGTGTAAGCAATTTATCTGGTTTGGCATAAATTTTACATTTCATGATTACTGATTACATTATAACAATTGTTTTTAAATATTCAATTAACAATCCAATTAAAAAAGAATACAATATTTATATTTTTTTATCAAAAGTCATGAGATATTACAAATTAACGACATATATAAATTTATACATTTTATATAGGGTCGAATGTTCATATTTCAATATTCTATTTGACATTATCTCTGATACTGCTAAATTTTACTATATATATTTATCAGTAATATCTGTATAATATGCTTATCTTTTTATAATCATAAACTAATAACTTTAATTTAGACGGTATTGAATATTATACATTAGCATGGTTTAAAATTGAACCATAAAATTACTGTAGAATTCACATGATAAATGGTTATCTTAATTGAAGCACCAGTGCTAAGTTTTTGAATACTGATTTCAAACTAATATTTCCCATCAGTACAGTAATTACCATAATTACAGTATCAACTTATGTTTATTGGATCGGATCTTTGGTTGAATCTGAAAAATTATGTATTGATAAAATGATCTATTCAATACCAAAAATTATGGAATGCTGTTAAATATACGAAATAAATAAAAAATAATAATTTTTTTTCCAAATTATTTACTACATCTTCTTGGTCTGATTCTGTTGATGTTGATGATGATAAGCTTGAACCCAAAAGATAGTTATCGATTGTGAAATAGCTGTACTAAGATATAGCTAATTATATTCAAAATTACTGCACATTGAAAAGTTGCAGACAAAGCCTGATTAACTGAAATTGGGCTTGTTTTCTTATTGTCAATAATGCCATTTAAAAAAATGATTGCGTTTAATTCTTGCTAGCGTTAATTCGAAATCTATGATTTTAGCTTGATTAACTGAAAAAGTGTTGCATTTTACAAAATATATGCCGAAAAAAGTTTGCTCGATGCAGAAAAAACGAATAGTGCTAAAATCAAGCAGTACTAAAAATCCATCTTAAAGTAGTGCTAAAATGATGATTCACAATAGCAATTTTATGTAGCACGAAAAGTAGTACATTTTATGTTTAACCTTCATTCGTTTGCTGACCATCCGAATATTTTGAGCCATTTAAACTTAATATTAAATTCTCGCCGTGTAAAATAGAATAACGGTATTATATTAAAGCAATCGATTAACATTAATGTATAATAATTTAATATCTTTCAATTCAACTACACAATAAATAATTTAATTAAATCACACTGTTTTTATTCTTATTCTAATTATTGATATAACTACGAATTAATATTATAATGAAGTTGATCCATCATCATCATCATCGTTTTCACTATTACTTAAACTACTAATAGGTTCAGTCTTTTTGAGTTCAATAAAAAAAGGTTTACTACTTGATTGTTCTTCGGATTCTTGAAGTGGTGCAATATTTCCAAGTAATTCCATAATATTATGTTGTTCTAAATTAATTGAATTATTGCTATTATTATTATTATTATTGCTATTATTATTATTATTGCTGCTATTATTATTATTATTTTTGCTATTATTATTATTATTATTTTGATTATTTAGACCAATTTCAGAATTTTCATCTAATTCATCTGCAGACTGTATATCATCTAAATGATATCCATTTAAACCATTGGAAGTTTTAATTGTATGTGATTTATCTGTGTCTTTTTTAATTATCACCAATTTTGGTGAAATACTATCTTTATGTTCGTCGAAAAATGTAATTGATTTTTTTGGTAAATTTGGTGATGATAGTTTTAAATTTGTACCATTCTCATTAAAAAATTTCAATTTTGGTGACATCGATTTTATTGATGCCGTTGGTGACGAATGAATTTGCACCTTTTCAATAATCAATTGTTTTCGATTTATTACACTTGGTTTTCGAACACCATTTAATATTACTTTTGGTGATGATATTATTGATTTTCGATATTTTTTATTAATTTCATCTTCATCTAATTCAAAATTTTCCGGTGAAAATGCTGGTGCTGTTGATAATTTAATTGCATCAATATTTGTGTAAGGATCAAAATCATCTTTTTTCTTAATTGTTTTAATTCTAATTCTTAATTTATTTGGCGGTTCCATCATACTCTCTCTACTTGGTAATTGTGGTTTTGTTTGACTTTCACGATTACGTTCGGTTATCACTTCAATTTGAAGTTTTTTAATTTGTGTCGAATGTTCGCTGATGTCACGTCCTTCATCTTTTAATAAATTACATAAACGTGTTGCTTGATTCAGATAAATTATCGACTGATTAAATGATTTAAATGTATATGATGTTTTTGCCATTTTAATGAAATGATCAATAAATATTTCATAAATTATTGTTCTACGTAATTGTTCCATATGTTTCATAATTGGATACTGTAAAAATAGAAACAAAAAAATGTTATTAAAAAAAAACTTTATAACACCCAAATTGGATATTATGTATGATTATTGATTATGATTCAACATTGGACTCCGATAATAAATTTGTAATTAGTTTAAAGATTTCCTCTTTATATGACTATTTGCAAATAAATAAACTCCCCATATCCTTGAAATGTGCAAGACTCGGGACACAACGCGGATAATGATGAACATTATACACTTCGTGGAAATTATTTTTCTTAAACAAGCAAAAAATTCTAGCAATTCGAAAGCACAGCAAGAGTTTTTGGTCATTTGTACGAGTTGTCTTCGAACAGCAACTTTATTATTGTGTTGCTTTCTTTAATTTCTATATTAAAGTTATTGTTTTGGGATTGGCTACCCTTTAATGGTCAAATCATAAAATAAGTTTTTACGGACGGAGGAGGATTTGAATGCAACAATTTGAGAACATTTGACTTAAATGTCTGTTGACCATAAAATACGCTAAAATGTAGTTCCACAGATGAGAAGTACACGACAAAATGTGAATTCAATGGAATGCATGTGTGACAAGAGAATTTGTATCACCGGTGATTTGCCTATAATTCGAAAGGTTCGCCTTTGAGTTCTGTCGAAAAAGCCACATTTCATCGTCAGAGCCCCAGCCCATATATGCGAGTCGCGCTCCATCATAGGTCCTGTATATGATTTATATGTAATGCCAATATGTTTGGAATTAAAATATTTCCTACAACGACACAAAAATCCATTGGCTGCATTTTTGGCGAAACTTAAGATATAATCATTCATTCGAGAGAATCAAGACCCGAAGAATTGCGCAGCAAATCAATATTAAATAATATAGTTGGATCCGCAGTATTTAACTTACGTAATGTTGTTTGAAAACCATAAAGATGTAGTGAGGCGGGGTCCTACTTATCTATGTTGGTTGATGGCAATGACAATTCAGTTACAAATTATATACATACAATGATTTATTTCAAAATAACTCCGTAAACTGGACGATTAGAACACGGTACTTCCCAGGGTCAAATTCATCCAAAATTATTTAAAATTTGGAAATTATTAAGACACCAGGTTCTGATGGTATTCCGTAAATGGAATTTATACATCAAAAATTTATTTAGTTTAACTCTCATGATAGTGTAGAGAAGAAGAATGGAAGAATTAGTATTTTTTCGATGTTTCGATATTTCAATGTATATATAATCAGTACCTCGGACATTACATCACTAAGAAAGTGTAGATGATTTTTTTTTTCTTATTTACCTTAACATCAATTGATTCAATGGACTCTCTTCTAGACATTTTTTCAATATTTTGTCGAATTTTTTCTGCTTCAATAAATCGAACACGTCTTGTTCTTCTTCTCTTCGATTTATCCGTTTTTTCAGCTCTTTGAAAATATCCAATTGCACCCAATGCATTCTGTTCATCATTTTCATCCGAATCATTTTCAATAATATCTGCAATATTTAAATTTTCATCTTGTTTTGTACGAAATTTTGGATTTAAAATTTTTATCGGATCATCTATAATTATTGTATTATATAATTTTTTGTAATTAAATTTCGGAAATAAACCCCTTTGAAATTTTAAACTTTTGAATGCAATCAACAGGTGCATAACAGGATTTTCAGTTATACGAAATATTCGTTTATGTAATTCAACTAGAATTTTTTCTGGTATATTTTCAAATAGGTTTCTACGTGGCAAAAAATAATCGGGTAATTTTTGTTTTTTTATATGTTCAAGTAATGCATTCAGAAAACGTATTAATGCTTCGCCCAAATAATCGTCTGGCCAAGCTGCATAATTATTTTCACATTGCCAAAATAAATGCGATCGTAAATGTTCAGTGGTGAACATATTAATTGTATTATTATTTATGTATGGTTCAACAAATGTTTTTATCAATGCTTTTGTAATTATATAGACTTTTATTTGTGTACATGTTAGACAACTTTCTAAATAACGTGATGCTTCTGGGAAAATAATTTTCCATTCTAATTCACGATTTGTGTTGAAACCATTTTTTGGCATATAACCTAATGGGATGACGTGACAACCGAAGGACACGACTTTATTGACCATTGCCGGTGTTGGCCACTGAAATTTTTGTCTTGTCATTGGATTTTCCTTCACCTCACGTTGTCGAAACATCCATTCAAATGCCTCTTTTGGCCATGGACATGATATTGCCGGTATTATTTCCCACATTGAACTATATATAATTGCACCGGCTACAGACAATTCTTGTTTCACAATGTCCAAATCAATTGCTAATGTTTCTTGAAAGATTTTTTTAAAATATTCAAGAAATTCCTTTGAATTTAAATACTGTTTCACTTCAACAATTTGTTGTTCTTCATCATCGGAATCTTGATCGTCCGTTCCAATTGATGGTATTGCAACATTTGTTATACACGTATTCGGTAATGATGTTGTACTCACCGGTTCATAGACATTACCATTTTGTGATTCAATTATATTTAATGGTTTTCGTGTATTTAATGATGTTATATATGCATAATCATATTCACTACTCATTGATGATGGTGTACTTGTTGAATTACTTGAAATTGGTATACAATTTTGTAATAGTAAATTATTTGGAATGGAACGTAAATTCTTTTTATTTTTATTTGATACAATTAGCATACTATCTCGAAATTTATTTTTTACAATTGGTAACTCATCAGCATCATCATCATCATCATCATCATCATCAATGGCACTACTACTCTTATCATCTTCATCAATATTATCATTGACGATATTATGATGAGAAGATGCAATTTTATTGTTTCTATTTATTAAATTATATGCATCGCTTGTGGTTGCATAATTTTCTTCATCAATTTTTTTCTTCACTTTTTCTGCACATTTTAAACGAATATATCCAACATGATTATGAGATTTTCCTTCTTTTATATTTGGATAATTTATTTCCATTTTATAAATTGGAGCATCTGTTAAAATACTATAAATTGAAGGTTCACCTGGATTTGTTATTTCAATATTTTCATGTACAATGTATAATGTTTGGATATGCAAAGATGATTTAATATTTTTTTTAGGACCATGACTGAAATTTTTAAAAGAAAAGAAATTTATTTTTATTAATTTGATTATGTTAAAATGTTAATCAATATGTTAATTCTGACCTCATATAAATACATTACAATGGTCAATGGTTTTCGAACACTTAAATTCAGTTAAACTGTGGACGAGTGACTCTTATTACAGTATACTCAATTCCTTTTTTCAGAAATGCGCATAAAGAAAGGAATAGACACGACTTACATTATATAAATACGGATTTGTTCCATAATTACGACCTACCAAATAAATAACACAGCAGTACATTTTTTTCATTCTGCTGGGTAATTACTGTACTGATGTGAACTATTAGTTCGAAACCTGGGTTTCACATCTTACACTGGTATTTTGATTAACTGGGTTTTAATTTAATCCAGACTGCTGGATAAAGTTCAGTTTTTCATTCTGCTGGGTAATTGCTGTACTGATGAGAACTACGAGTTCGAAACCTGATTTCCACACCTTACACGGTTGTTTTGAATAATTTGGTTATTTACCATATGAATTTTACAGTAGTTTAAATGGTTTAAATTTAATCCAGACTGCTGGATGAATTTGCAATCTGCATAATAATATAATTCCATATTATTCAAAATTATTTCTATTGCCAAGAAAATATCCATTAATAGTTAAATAAAATTAGTTCCTTTGTAATTAATTTATTTTATTTTACTTTCCAATATTTAGCAATTAAATGACATTAGGTGAAGATATTGAGTTTTTATTAATACACCGAGCAACCCGTTCATAATTTGGATATTAAAAAAAAATATTTTCTAATGTACTGCAAAGTTGATGACCATCTCAAATTATTTTTGCAGTTAGTGGGACAGATTTATTCCAATAATATCATCATTATCACTTAAGGTGTTATCCGCAAGTAACTTGTCGATATCAATCATCAATCTCGAAGCAGGTATCATAAATCTTCGTAACCAATTTCATGTACTACTGCAATAATTTCTATAGATACTTTCACAGTTTGATTATTTACATTTATGTTTGTAATGCACACAGATCAAGTTTGCGATTTTTTTTTACTTGTTGTCAAGTTAATTGTTACCGATTCCCTTTCATGTTGACTGACACTGATGCACTTTCAAGTTCAAATCACCAATCCTATAGATCCTTTTCGGCATAGGCGCAATGTGTGGGGCGATAACACATATATATATATTTATGTTTCTAGGGATGTGTTTCTTGATTTTTTTAAGTTAAATGTTCACAAATTCCTTCATTCATATCCTTCTCTGCCGTCCTTATGAGTTTTTAAATGACTGCCTATCCGTAAAGAATAACTTTATTATAAAAAAAAAGGTAAAAAATGTATCCAAAATAAGTTCACTAATAACTGTACAAAATCGGGAATGCAAAATATATACAGTAGAGGAAAATTGCATATTCATAGAAAGTTATGAAATACCGTTTAAACTGAAAATGATCTGAGATCTATCTTCATAATGTTCGGTTTTGTATTGTGTAAGGTTTGGTGATATTTTTGATGTACATTCTGGTGTAAAACAGGGGTATATGCTATAACCGCTATTGTTTTAGTTCGTCTCGGACTGAGTTATGATAAAAGTATAACCACTGAACCGTATTGTAACATATTAGATATGTAATGGCTGACTTGAAGATTTTAATTTCGCTGACAACATTTGGCTGCCATCGCAAATTGAATTACAGAACGACATGGTACCGAAACAGAAGTTGCGCATATTAAAAATTGACTGTTTATTGGTACTTCTGTATGATAAATATAATACCTGACGCGGCGCGATGAACAGGATTGTAAACCGTATAGAAAGCGAATCTGAATCGAGCATACACTGACACGACCAGTTGGTGATATTGCAACATACACACTTGATTCAAATCCTCATTGAAGACCCGGTCACCTAAACACAATATGACTCAGAACCTTTATGGACTTTAGACCAGAGATCAGAGATCTTAAAGTTTACTAGAATATGATCTACTAAGTTACCTTAATTGAAATTTAACTCTTCTATCTACGGCTTCATGAAGTCTATCTGGCAATATCACAATTTTGCAATGTTTTTCAATTTTTTTGGTTTCTTCATTTTCTTGTTTTCTATTTCTCGTTACAGATTCCCACATTTCTCTGCAACAAAAAAAAAAATAAAAAAAAATTATTTCATTTTCTCTTAAAATTTATGTAAATTTTATTTTAAAAAATTATTTAAAAGGAACTATAATTTTGCTATTATATCATAACGATGGTGAATGAAATGGGCTACTAACATCATGAGTTTGTCCAACGTATATTTACTTTCTGGTGAGATCACCACAAATACGTTTATATTATATGTTAGTTATAATGACGTGTGATCCTGATCAATCTCACCAACTAACTACGTAGAACATAATTCTGCTGAATTATTCAAATATTTAACCTATTAACTACATGTTTCACTGAATGTGAGGCGTAAATGTTAAGATGCTGATGATAATTATGTTATAACGGTGATGAATGAAATGGCCGACTAACATCTTAAAGTTGTTCAACCCATGTTGATCTGTTCATGATACCACCGGCTTCATGATGGAAAACGGGGTAAAAATACAAGTATATTAGTTTGTGAATACATACCTCACCAACTAATTAGGTAGCTGCGTGGATTTGCACACCATTCTACTGAAATATTCAAAAGCGATTGACTATCCACGTTTCATTGTAATACTTGAAACTAGTTTCGGTAAATGTGTGATTTTATTTGTGTACAGGAAACGGTCAATTGAAATCTTACAATACAATGCGATCTTGAGGCATAAAGTTAAGATGAATATATGTCCTAACTCGAATCCTACACTTGAATTTATGGAACAACTCTTCGTGTATATATTACGTAATCGACAGTTATATTATGTTATTTTTATTGATTCATAAAAACTAGATCATAATTTTCGGACAATGTTTACATGAAAATTTTAACAATCTTATCAAATCATCTATGATTAAGTGCAACTTTATGTTCGCAAAATATTGGATAATCTGCAAAAAATATCTTGTAATTTTCATTTTATTTGATTTTATATTTTCTGATATTAAAAATAATTGATTAATTACATTTGCATGTTTATTTTTACCGCAAATTAAGAAATTAATAAACAAAAAAAAAAAAATGAGAGAAATTTTCGCCAATAATTTTTTTTCGCCTTTGATTTTCACTAAAAGTGTTATACAGTAATTTGGTGACGAATGGAGTAGCCGACTCTATATCGTCAAGGCCACTCGATCCATCTTTACATCATCCACACAGTGTAACCGGTACACAAATCACGATTTGTGTCAGTACAGTACTATAGCGTCTAATCGAGGCTGATAAGATGGTGTTTTATGTCTTATGTTTGTCATCTGAAAAAACATCTCATCAAGTAACTATAGTTAGTTATGGGGACTTATGCATCACTCTATTGAAATATATATGTTATTTTTGATCGTACATTCCACAATTGGCAAATTACAATTATACTTAATTAAGTCTTCATTTCATATTACATGTATATTAGAAACGTCAAATTAACACCGTTATGCTGATCTATGCACTATTGAGACGTACAGCTTAAGATGATGATGCAGTTCTTATACTATATTTTTATATAATTAATATAATTAAATGACTATAATGTTACTATCTTAAATTCATGTTTGGGAATGAGGGAGCATCGTAGAACTTAATATTATGAATATCTTATTAATCAAAAAATTATAATTAATAGATAAATGACAATAAAATATATGTATGAACATTTCCGAATAATATTGCAATTTCTATTTTTATATAAAATTATCTTCATTTATTTCGTGATAAAAAATACTTTTAAAATGAGTTGAATAATCAATCAATTATGGCGAATAGAGTCCAACAGTATAGCATAGACTAAAACTACACCAATTGACCGATTTTTTTAAATAAAAATTTATTTAGAAACTCTATCATGCTAAAATTAGTGTACACAACTGATGTTCAAATGGAATTACATCTATGACAAATTTTATGAATAAAAGTGAATTTGTTCTTGTAAAACGGATGGCACCTCTATGGTCGCGACCAAAAATGTAGGTACTTAAATTTTTAGTCAACCAAAAACATCTTTGACAGTACTAGTATAATTTTTCAATTTGACATTTATTATTTTAATGTGTATATGATGTATAGGTTGAGATGATGGTGACACACGTATGTATATAATAAAATAAGACCTTTTCTTTTCTCCTAAATTGCTACATGGTCATCTACTATTTTGTTTAATATGTTAATTCCCGTTTTAGTTAAATATTTTCTCATCATAATTTAGCTTTCATAGAGTAATCTACTATTTTGATTAATAATCTTAAACTTCTGTTTTGGTCAAATATTTCATAATTGTATTTGATGTACATTCCGGTGTTAAACAGCAATGTATTTTGTCGCTACTTCTCACTTTTTTTGAAGAGTGGGTTATGGCAAAAGTGAACAACGAATAACATGGCATGAGAGTGGGATCTAAATAATCGACTTGAGGGTCATGTCTTGGCAAAAATGTAGAATCACCACTTCTCGCACTTAGCGTCAGGATTGTAGACGTTCGAAAGATCGATGTTCTCACAACAAAAATCCTATTATCATCTCTTGTGCAAATGCTCCGTTTGCCATACTCAGAGGGTGATACACTTTTTGGTAGATCTTCAGCAAAATGTTAATAACTGTAAAACTTGAATGCAGGAAGAAGAAAAAAAAATATGCTGAATATGTGGGTATATAGGGTTCTGTCAGAATAATATTTTTGAAAAAATTTTAAGGATTGAAAAAATTAAAAAACCTCGAAAAATTGAAGAAAAAAAAAATAAAGCACATCTTCTTTCGTCCCTTGCCCTCCCTCTCTTCTATGCAATTTTATTTTTATATTTTTTTTTATAAGGTTAGGGCAGGCCATATCCTGCAAGCTTTATTAAAGTTAGATTAAAAATAACTGTTTTTAATTGAGTTCGTTTAAACAAAAATTGTGATTCACATCACTCAAGGGGTCAACTCATAGATGCATTTTTAGGCCCTGGGAACAAAATTCCAAGGGTCTATTGTATTTGATTCCGTTCAAGTAACGCCAAGAAATAAACATCGCAAAAAAAAAGAAGTGTTTATAATTCAAAAAAAGTTGATTTAAGCATATCTGTCCGTCCGTGCGCACGATAACTTGAGAATGCTTTCAGATATCGCTGGCTCACCTGGCTTGCTACACGATCTTTTTCGAATGACATTGTTGTAAACAACCCATTTTTCATCACCAGTTATCAATCGTTTTAAAAATGGATCACATTCAGTGCGTTTCTTTAACAAATCACAGATGTTAATGCGTTGTGTTAAATGATTTTCTTTCAGTTCATGAACTCGATATATGGAGTTTTCGTACATAGCAAAGTTGTTTTAAGCGTTATTCAATGCATGTATGTGATACAATACATACAGACGTTAAATGTTGATATTATAATTGAAATAATGTGTGGAGGTATAAGCCAAATCGGATTACTTCTTGAAGTACCTCCCATGTATATTATGCATGATATCTTGAGATTGCTTTGAGATATGGCGATGAAATTATGCACGTGTCATTTTTATCTCATTTGTGAACGATAGTTCGAAGATGAGTTTAATTGGAGTGCTCCTTTAAGTACCGCCCACATAAACTTTTTACTCTTTTTAGATTAAAATTGGGTGTATAATATCAAAAAACAATATAATTAGATTATATAAAATTATATTGTTCTTTTAGACTCTGGTAACAAAGTTTCAAGGGACTATTGTATTTCAGATCGTTCATGTATCGTCTTGAATATTTTAGACATTTAGATATGTCCGTCCGTCTGTTCGTCTGTCCGACTGTCCGTCAGTTCGTCTGTCCGTTTGTCCATCTGTCCGTCAGTCGCCACAAATTTGTTGTAAGCTTAAATTGCGATACATGGAAAGTGACAAATATTCTCATATCACAAACACACAAATTTTCGTCAATCGATCAAGTGAAGTTATTATGTGCTGGTCAGAGATCATGAAAAATTTTGATTGTTCGTTGATACCCTATGCTCCAGCACGAACTTAATGTTTTGAATTTTATTTTGGAAGTGATGGCTCCAAATCAGGATTTTGTTTTTTTTTGTTTTTTTAATTAAAATTGAAACATATTTATTACGATAAATTTGCCATTAATTTTATTTTTAACTGGTGAAACAAAAAAAAAAAAAACTATTTTTCGCCTTTTAAACATTTGTAAAATCCCAGTAGATTTAATGTGTGTTACCCAAAGAACAATGGGTAGATCTATATGGTAGACCTCAGGTCGATTAATTGAATAATTTTTTTTTTTTTTTTTTCTTTCAAATTTACTCACTTTTCATAATTTCCATAAAATTGCACCGATAACATAAGTTGATTTAATATAAATGTTTGACTATCCCAAGCTAATTGATCTTGCATCCGTTTTTTTGCTTCCAAATCATAATTTGACTCTTCGAATTTAAATTCCGGTTTCTTTGGTACATGTGGTGGTTCAGGTGTTTTAAGATTTATCAATTTATGACCCTTACGCTTTGTTTTCTCTTCAATTTTTTTCCTACGTTTTAATTCCTTTTCGGCTTGTCGTAACAGTTTGGCACGTTGTTCCCGTTTCTGTAATTCAACCTCCCATGGATTATTGGGTTCTTTAACTTTTGAATGAGATTTGCCCATATTATAAAACACTTAATTAATTGGCAATATACATATGTATATTTATTTTATTAATTAAATTATTCGATAAATATTTACTTGTATTTTTTGTAATAAAATTAGTGAATAACAAAAGGTAAAAATAAAGTGTTTTATTCTATTTAATAACATGAAAACACTACATATTTGCACGTAATCATATCTTGAAAAATCAAGGCAGGAAATCCATTAAAAAAAAAAAGCATTTCATTTATTGATATTTTATTTTATTTTTCTTAATCACTTTTCAATCACTTATAAATTTTCTTTATTGTATACGTATAAGAATTACTCATTCTAATTCACTTATTCACAATTTAAAATTTTGAGAAAAAATTTTTTTTTTTAAATAACGACACTCAACAAAATGAGGGCGGGAGAGGGTTGCTAATTTTTGTGGTAAAACAATTTCAACATTTAAATTGTTCATTTTCTAGCACTACTATCTCATTTTGCCTATGAAACTAAACGTTTTTCACTATTTTCTAACGCATTTTTGTTTAATTGCTATCTAAAACAAGACTAATTATTGCTCGCAAATATCACAACACTTCTGGTAGAAATTTTTTATTATTTTTTTTCCGATAAATTTCAGAATTGTGTTATCTGAAAGATTATTTTATTGGACAATTTAAATTTTTTTTTATCAGTTAATTGTAATGGTCTTTGTTTTTAAAAGTAAATTTTATAGATTCACTGTTTTTAAAAAAAAAAAGAAAACAAAAATTTTAAACATTTAGTCCACTTACGCGTCTACTTACATAAAAGCTAAAATGGAATTATTATAAATTTTGAAAAATTAGTGATATGGTAAATTGACTCACTATTTTGATTAAAAATTTAAAAAAAATTTAACCTATTGAGTGAAATGAGAACGGAGTTGATACACAAAGAAAAAAAAAATCCTGATCGATCTTTATGATATGATATTTATCTAGGATCGCATACATTTCATAATCATAAATATTTTATGAGCTTATAATTTTTAAAATAGTTATGCCATATTTTGCAAAATGTTCGTTATAAGATAACCTAGTACTGTGTAATGTACCTTAAGAGATGAAAAAAAAAACAAATTTCACAAAATTTCCCACTAAAAATCTAATTAAGCTTTTTCGAAATTAAAATTTCGAAATTAAAATTTCGAAATATTTTTTTAATTTATTTTAATTTTGTAAATGTAATTATTGTGATTTCCAATGGCACAAAAAACGGATTACTAAAACCTGCTTCTAGTGAAATTGGAATACTCGAAGGGATACTATTAACGGAAGTTGGAAAGTGAATCTTGCCGAATCGCGTCACACTCATCGAAAATTCGATTTTGTGGATACATACTGAATTAGATAGTTCAAATTCATTGCTGACCATGAAATGACACCTATATTGTTCCTCGTTAATATATAATTAGCCAAATGTTAAACGGATAGAGGTTATAGTGTGGACCATAGTCGAGATTTAGTGATGTTTATTAGGTGTATTTGTCTATGGATACCGGTCGCATATTATCATTTCTGGTTTTTTTTCTGAGTGAGTGACCGGTGATAGTACTAAGATCTTCATTTCTGTTGTAATATGTTAAAATAGACCTTACACATGTTTTATATTATATATATTCGTACTTTGCTTTCATCGTAACATGGACTTGTTTCTTCAAATGACGTCACGAAGGCATCCAAATATTGATGCAACCTTGTTGGTTTGATAGCAAACTTCTGCAATAACATCACGATAGCTACTTGTTTTTGCACCCAACGTAAACTGAAGCTCTTAACTTAGTCAATTGGTATGTTATCTACCACTATTTTGCATCTTATTTGACAATAACAATTGATTTTGTTTTCATGGTGGATATCAACATGTTTAAGCTGTCAGCATTTTGTTTAAATGCATATAATATAGGCGTTGCAAATCGTCCATATTTTCTGCAATGATAACAGTATCGTCCGCATAACACATGATACTTATCAGTTGATTTCCCATTCTATAACCAATTAGATTTAATGTTCAGTATGATTTTATTCATAACCATATTGAACAATGTTGGACTCAAACTATCACCCTGACGGATTCTATTTGATATTGGTATTTCATTTGTGAACTTTCCATTTACTTTAATTCGCGTTGTGTTGTTAATATTTATCTGCTGTATATTAGACCAATTATGTTTTGCTGGATGATATAACTTTTTCTAAAATGCAAGATCGATGAAGCACATTAAAATTGGTGTGTTGTGTTCAATGGACTTCTCAACAGTTGATCTGTTCTTTCTGAAGCCATTCGATTCATCAAAAATCTCAGTTTTTGACATGATTTCATCGCCAATAATTTTAATGAGTAGTTTCTGAATAGCACACAATAAAGTGATAGTTTCTCGAATCAGTTTTACTGCCCTTCTTAAATATAGGTACTGTTACACTAGTTCCCCAATCTGTGGGTATCTCTCTTTACGTTCAAGTAATTTATTGAACAATTTACTATTTACTATTGCTGAGAAAGTTCCAAATTTTCTTCTGACCTCCATACAAATCACGTTCCATATTTTTACTAAAACGGTTCCAGTATTTCTTTATAATTTGTGTTATTTTGGCATTAATTCTGTTTCTGTTGAGTTTATATAAACTGTGTATTCTAATGCAGTTTTTAGATTTCTGTCTGTCTACTTTAGGTACGTCTGCCGTTTTTCCGTTGTCATGATCTTCATTTCTTCTGTTTAATGTTGTGTTTTGCACTTGCCTGCGTCCAACTGTTTCATATTATATTACGTTATTAATATTTTCTTTTAACTTGCACCATGCCTCTTCTACATTATCTTAATCGTTGATGAAATTGTTCAAGATTTTAAGTTATAATCTGTTCTCATATAGCTGTCTTGTGTTTTTTCGTTAAATCTAGCTATCTAATTCCAGTTGCAAGTCATCATCATAAAATGACGTAGTTTCTTTCCGTGGTTTATTTATATGCATTAAATTATTATCGAATTTGAAAGATACTGTAAATAATCTATCACTCCGGTATTTCGTTATCGTTGCCACTATATATGATAACATAGTCATTGTATCTATTTGTGCCTATTCCTTTCTTTCTCGTTTCAGATAAGGCATAAAAATCAATCTTATATTGTTTTCATTTCCATTGATAATTCTTTATTTTTATTGCTAAACGATTCCAGTTCTTGATCTTATTGCTAAAAGAGCAAGCAAATTGCAATATATTTCTTTCAATTTTCGTTTTGTTCGTGTTCGTGCTAAATTCCTTGTACTTTAAGCTGTATTAATTTATAATCTAAGAAGCAGTCTGCTATACTAGTCTCCTACTTTAAGACATTTGAAGCCATTCCCTACTTCTAGCTGCTGTGAACTAATATGTAAGCTATTTGTATTTGCCGCTCACGTTCGGCAATCTGACATTTTGACTATGGTTATTTAATTGCTCCACATACTCGCTATATCATCATGTTATCATTCGGCTTTTTATTTGAATGAGCGCTGCTGCCACACAGTAATCCCTAGAGACTTTTCAACATCACCGTTAATTGTCCGACCCCTGCCGGGTAACCCCCATATTTTACATATGGTGGCCGTTTCACTATCCGCAACCTGTGGACGCGCCCAGTACTGCAATCAAGTTTACAAATTGCACGCTTTTATTGCATACCATTTTCTGGGCTTAAAAAACCAATACGATCAATTGTTGCTCGGGTTCTTATGAATAGATCTAGGATTCGTCATCTGTGCAGATATTATATACAGGTATTTGATGCACCATGATCATAGACACGAGACTTTTTTTTTTGACTGTTTGTTAAATTTCCAACGAGAACAAATCTTTTTTACAGCCAAATGTTCATGCATTATCTTTTTGATGCTGCTTGTCATATTAATGTCAAAGGATGCCTCAATCTGACGATATGTCTCCAGACAATATTGCATGATTAGTTCAAATATAGTATCGATGATTTGTGGCAGAACAACTGACCTTCACGAAATTCGTCCTGTAGTGAACGTCGGCCACGATTAAAATTGTTGTACCAATTTTTCACTGTGTTGTAAGATGGTGATTCATCAGCAGAATTTAGTTCATCAATGCATTCTTATTTTGATAATCTACGTTGAAAGTTGTGATAAATAATGGCACGAATATGTTTACAATTTAATTCCATTTATTGGTCGTGATGGATTTTTGATGACCAGGGTAAAGAAGGGAAATATTGTTGGTGACTTAAAACGTTCTGAGTACTTTTAATGCTAAAAAAAATGTGAAATAAGTAGCAACCTAAGTACTAGAGCAAAATTAAGTTCCGTATCTATTGACACTATATGTGTATATATATTAACTTCCGGTATAAGCAGAAAGTTTCATACATGGTCACGTGTCTAAGTACCGCATCTCTTCTTCTTCTTCTTCTTCTTTCGTTAGGTCAAGGACCTGTGTTTTTCTAGGACATTTTATTTTCAGTTAATTTTGAGATGCGGATGTCCAACTCTCTCGCCATCTCTTC
>JANSTX010008213.1:0-19612 GCA_027564355.1 Penthetria funebris | reverse complement strand
TCGATTAATCTATATCCAATTAAATTTTGAATTAAAACAGTAAGAAATCCCCATAGGTTATATACTTGCAGACAAAATACTTACTTAAAAATTATAATGTACATTTATGTAAAAGTCTAAATTTTATAATTTTTAAGTAAGTATTTTGTCTGCAAGTATATAACCTATGGTGATTTCTTACTGTTTTAATCCAAAATTTAATTAGATAGAGATTAATCGAGTATATATAAATGGAATCAGTAAGCAAAGTTGTCAATAAATACAGCATTGCATACATAATTAATTCAATTAAATACCAAAACAGATACTGAACAGGTTTTGAAATCTATATTTAAATATACATAATATTCTGTCGTTTCTTTATCATTTATGGAAATTTTATATTTTTATATTTAACAATTAGTAGTGATTTCATTTGTAACTAAAGTTGTTTTGTGTAATTGGAACCATTTTTAATTGTTTAATTTAATGCCTAAACCATAGTTTATTTAGTATAAATTTTATAATAGTTTAGGAATGAATGAATTGAAAGTTATAAAACATAACATTGAATCTATTGATATTAGTTGTGATAATGTTAACGATGAAAATTCTAATAATGATAATAGTGGCAATAGAATGTTTCTAAAAGCAATATATGATAAAATAAAAAATAGAAACTATAAAATTTCAAAAGTTATGGTGTTTGTGAAATTATTGCGAGCAAATTTACGCATTCAAAAATCATCGAAAAGGAAAGGGTATCAAAATTTAAGTGCATCTGATCGTGAATGGTAAATAAAAAATAAAAAAAAAATGTTTGTATTGTTAAAAATGTGTTTGTGTGATTGTTGATGTTGTGTTCATATATGGGTTTCGTCTATAACAAAGTGGGTTAGGGTATTGTGCTGAAAACTGCCATAAAAGTATCCCTATATTCATATCATAACCATCACATGATGTAATAAGTAGAATATTACTTATATTACAGATCATTAGCTCAATATTAACTGAAGTTAAATTGTAACCTGCACACGATACATGAATGTAGACCGATTGTAGGTGACAGGTAGTTATAAAAAAAAATATCATACTATATTTAGCTTGAAAAGTAGCATTCGAGATTGAGCGAGCCGCTCACAGATATGTCAAAGTATAGTTTTACATTTTTCTTCGCAGGAATATGTTTAGCGTATTCAAGTTTATTTTGCCACTGTTATGTTAGCTGTAATGTTTTCCATAAACTTTAAATGATGTCGAATAAGCTTTCCCACATTGATAACAAATGTATGTAACCTTTTCATTCTATACATTAAATATTTTATTACTTGATTGTATAGAATGTCTTTGATTATTTATTGTAAATAGATTAAATATCATCATCATCATTATCTCGCCCTTTACTTCACTTAGGGGCAAAAACATCAATGAATAATCGCCATTTTTCACGATCTCTTACCAGCACCTTCACTTCACTCTCTCACCTTCCACTGTTACCAACCTTCTTAATGACGGTTCTTCGCCATGTTATTTTTGGACCACCGGGGAGTTCAGTCAAGTGCGTATTTTGCAATATCACCAACCGATTGCCTCAGTGTATGGTTAATCGCCACCAGATTTGCCAGCCTTCACAAACTCTCATTTTATATTGTATTTGGCTAGAAAATTTTTAGTATTCGTCTGCTGTTATTTGTCAAACCTGCCAAGTTTCGCAGCCATATAATAGTACTAATAAAGAATTTGTTTTGAAGATGGATAACTTTTTTTTGAAATTTGTGACCAACGCCAGGTTCCATTCAGCATATATTTGCCGAGGTGTTTTTATGCGGAACCTAACATCTGTTTCTGAACGTTCATCTATTGTCAAAAAACTTTCCAAATATTGGAAGTCATCTACTTCATCTATTACTTCACCGTTGACTGCAAGTGAACACCTTCTCAACATACCAATTTTCATTAGTTTTGGTTAGACAGCATCTGATACCATGCAGTTCAGAGATTATCTTGATCATAACCCAGTCCCAGTTGCGACAGTATACATTACTGTTTTACACCCGAATGTACATTAAAAATATTACCAAGTCTTACACGATTTAAAATTATAAATTGTGAATCAAGAAATAGATCGCGAATCATGTTCATGAGTTTCGACGAACTTCGGGTCTATTCAGTTGCTCACAAATGTACTCAGTCCATCTTTCCATTTGCTGAATCTCATATTTGAGATCAGCGAACCGTTCCTGGATTGGACATTCAGTCCTAAAGCACCGTCCGGTTAGTTTTTCTGCCAGACGGTAAGTCTCTCTCATGTTTGAATTTGCAGCGAGTTGTGTCCGAGCTGTAATATTTTCAAAAAAGGTGCGTCTATGCCGCCGTTCACGTTTACCAATCTCTTTATCCAGTTGACTATATTATGTCTGCAGATTCTGTTGATCAATCGCATTGCTGTTGTTAATCGCACTATTAATGTTTCTCCTCTTCATTATTACATTCAATGTATCATCACTAATCCATTTTCGTCTAACGTCTTCATTACGAAGTTTAGCAGCGTTTATATGCAGTTCTAGGTTGTCTCCTTATGACTGCCATAAATTTTAATTTTATCTGTCCAATAATCTAGTAGTGGTCACTGAAAATATTCGCGCGTCTTAATACCTACGAGTTTCTTTGTATATTCTTTTGCACGCAAATATAGAACCACATGAATATGACAATATCCGATCTCTTTTAACAAGGCAGTGTAAAGTTGACTATAAAAAGCCTTCTTATCATCAGACGATGCCTGTTCTGTAAGTGTGTAAATGTGAACTATTGTTACAAATTTAACACTACTCTTGAATCTTCCTGTAATTATTCGATGTGGTATTGGCTTTTAGTCGACAAGACTACGATTTGCAGTAATATTTGCAACAAACTGACTCCACTATTATGATCCATGCGATTCGATTTTCTTGGAAAATAAAAGAGTTTCATCAGAGGATATAGTCCTTTTTCCGTTTTCCTTCCATCGAATCTCGCTCAACCTAAGAATATCGAGTTTGTACCTCTTATTTTCTTGAGCCACCTGCATCATTTTTGCCGGTTCAATCATTGTTGTAACATTCCAGGTTCCAAATCGTGTCCGTCATCGTACTCCCAATCGATCCGAGACCATTTGTTGACGTTTCTCGTGTTGCTAGCCCAGACCACCGTAAATAGATATACATGTGTTTATTTTTTATTAGATTAGATGTGTATGGATCAGTCTCTCGTTAATTGCATTGTATAAATGAAACGATGTTTCGTCAAACATTAGCCCTGAAATCAAATAGTTTTCCTATTGCGATGTATATATAAGACAACTCACTATACCAAAATACGATTCAACAGGGAAACATTAATAATAAAATTACTAACTCTTAATTTATGTATATTTGCTTAATTGAAAATTTAATAATATCATAATGTTACTGTCTTCTTTAGTTCATTTCTATAAAATGTGCATACAGTCGTATATTAGTTAGTTTTGATATCTTGTTGTTTATAATTTATTTATAAAAAGTTCAATGTGTTTGATACTTTTATGATAAAATTATTTATTTTCTTAAATAAATTTCATTATCAATTATGTCAATTAATCAATTAAAAATTTCCATTTATAAATTATATGTTTATTATTGAAAAGAGAGTACATACGTGATAAATAGAAAAGTACTTCTTGTTATAGTAGACATAATAAAATTAATTGTCCTTATAAAAGATTTTGTTTGGTCCACGAGTAATAAAACTATGTAATTAATATCAATGATACTCATTTTTAATGTTAGTTAATTATCTATTGAAATTTGTTGTCGACTATCATAGAGGTTACTACTCAACACCCATATTTACCTCCATGCGGTGTCACCGTTATTCGATCATAATATAAGTCAGCAATGGTGTGTGAACGAACCTGAAAAGTTGGTGTTTAGGTTGTGTCCAATTGGTAAATTTCAATTACTTTACGTTTGATGTTACATGCAAACTAGAAACGGTAAATGAAAATCGTAATCAATGCACCAATGTGGTGTGAACAGGTGAAGATGATAATGGTGATGATGAATGTTCAATACGAATGTAAAATGATCTATTATTTGCTTATTAACATTGACATTTGTCTGATTGGCTTTGCCTGTCTAGAAATCAAAGCGCAATCTTACAATTACTTTATGAGTTATTATTCTATAGATCAAGCCATTAATTTACCATTTCATGAACTCATCAAATAATTATATTCAATTCTAAAATATAGTATCGGTCGGGATTCTACATTTGATTAATTACTATATATACTTGCCTTACATATCCTATTTACAACCCTTGCGCATTGCTTTCGTCCTTCAATGTAAACTAGTTATTTCTTTCACTTCTATAATAGTCATTCATTCGGTGATAGACTTCTGTGTTATAAAATGCTTAAATGATGATCATTTGGCGATGGAATCATGTTATGATTTATCATCGGATCATTCGCCCGTTATCATCACTACATTAGTATAATATAGCAAAAACACAGATTATTGGAATTACTATAGACTTGCAATTGATGACATTATCACACTAATTTTGCCACTAAAAAATAAGAATGACACACTTAATGCAATATTGGTTGAGTGCCCTACGTTTGTGAAAGTAAAATTAAAAGAAAAAAGAAACGATGATGGCAAACACATCAGATCAACAACAGATAAAGTCAAACGAAACAAAGCAGCGAAAAACATTAAAATGCTGCTAAACAAAATAAAAAATTAATCAATCATGCGATAAATAAAAGACTATAACTTTTTGGTAAACATCAACAAAACTCCACATACACAGGAAATCACTGATGCTGCAAATAATAAAATAATAGACTTCTTAAAAATCGCCGGTACAGATGAATTTTCCTATCAAGAAATTTACAAATTGATAAATATAAAAAAATATACACAATGAAGTAAATCCAAAGAAAATGCCAGATTATGATAAGATTGGTAACAGGTTACTACAATACCTAACAGAAAAGATATGAAATTTATTACATACTTATTTAATGACATTCTAAGAACAAACTATTTTCCGAATCATTGCAAGAAGGCACATATAATAATGTTGCTGATGAAACTTGATAAAAACCTAAACTTTGGTTCAATCATACAGAGATCAATAAATTTGCTTCCATAGTATTGTCGAAAGTATTCGAGAAATTATTTATCAAAAGGTTAAAACCGATTCTAATCAACAATTAATCCCAAATCACCAATTCAAGTTCAGACAACAACATGCTACAACTGAACAAGAACAAAGGATGATCAATAAAATCGGTAGTGACTTAGAAAATAAAAGATACTGTTCAGCAGAATTCCCGTATATCACACAGGCATTCGTCAAGGTATGCCTCGAAGTTTTATTATTTATTTAGAAGACAGAAAATTTATGATTAAACAATGTGATGAATATTCATCGATTCTAGATATTCAATCTGGAGTTTCACACAGAAACGTATTTGAATCAACATTGTATCTAATTTACACGCGGCTGATTTACCAACATACCGAGCTATAACGACGGCTACATTCACTGTTGTCACAGCAATTTTAACATCAAGCGTGTATCATTAAGATTAACATCAACATGGCTACAAACCAGCTTCGACGATATCCAAAACTTGATTAAAAGATGCTGAAGTAGGGAAATGAAAATAAAACAGTTCACGTAACATTCACCATCAAAAGAGAAACGTGTCCGGAAATCACATTTTTTTTTGTTTTTATATATTATTATATTATTTTAACCGCAGCACATTCATTGTGAAAGGGATTTGTCAACGTTAAATCACAAAGTGATAAATTTACTGAAATGAATTTTGTCTATAATGTGACTCGAATTCAGACCTACCGTAATGCTAGTCTAACGCTTTACCACTATGTTACCACGATCTAGTGATTAAACCGATTAAATTAATATTTTCATATATTTTTCCATTTAACACACTCAATAAGTTCGTAGAATGACCAATAAAACAACAACTGTTAGGCAAAATTCGAATTTATTCATCAACATAATCTCCTTCAAGAGTGATACATTCATTCCAACGCTTCTATTAACATTTCGATGTCTTTTTTGTACCATACTCGGAGAATACGGTGGATGGGAAAGCAATTCAAAGTGTAATTCGTACAATTTTGTCATTGTTGTGATCGACTTGTACTGGTGAAACAGCACTTTTTTCTTCTTCGTTTTTTCACAATTTCTTCCTTCAAACGCATCAAAACGCTATAAAATTTTCGCTACTTCCTTTCTCAAGGTAATCGACGAACAAAATATCATGCGCATCCCAAAATACGACGGCCAAAACGTTACCAGGCTGACATTTGCGCGTTTTTGGTCGCTTTGAACGGTTTCCATCCTTTGCTGTCCACTCAGCTGACTGGCGATTTGGAGTGTAGTAATGGATCCATGTTTCATCCATTCGTCACATATCGTATGAAAAAATTCTTCTTTTTATTGCGCCTACACGGTTTCAAACAGCACTCTGAATCTTCGACGCGTTGTTGTTTTTGATCGACTGTGAGCATACGCGGTGCCCAAAATTTTAACAGAGCTTTCTCATGATCAAATGTTCACGTAAAATGATGAATACACAGCCTTCTGATATCTTTTAGGTGTCAGCTTTCTAACGCAACTTCAATTTACATTCGGCCAAAACCATTTTGTGCACTTTTTTTTATGTTTTCTGGAACAACTGCCGAATTTGGGCGAATCAGCAAACCACTTCTCTACCATTTATCTCCATGGACGACCAGTGTCCGAATAACATTTGTGAAGCCATTGCTTTGCTTGAACGGTATTTGTTCCCCATTAAAAAGCAATGCATTATCAACACACGAAATTCAGATTTTTCCATTGTTTTGAAAATCACAAAAGTAGCGTCACTAAGCCCACTGTATAACTTGTAAATTAAACGTCAGATTGTCATACAATTTTGAAACAAATCGTTTGAAGCTAGGTACCTCCTAAAAATCAATTGGGTTTGTCATAGTTAGTGGCGCCATCTATATATCATCCTGTGAACTTATTGATTGATAGATTATAATAATAACATTTTATGTAAAATTTCTACCGTGCTTATTTAAAGCTTATACAGCTACTCAGTGGAAGGTAGTTAATCTCTCATTTTTGAACTTAACAATTTTAAGCATGAGATTGTTAGGTCAAATACAATTAACTAGTATCGAATTGGTAGAATCATAGATGTATTTTATTTAAAGATGACACTTTTTCCATGATGTACACTAGTTTCCTTCTTGTCTGTGCTTTCATATCGTTTTTAGAAATTGATCTGAATTTCAGAAATATAACTCTGTTTCATTGTATGGTTCTGTGATACTTTATCGACCTGTACTTGTTTGTTTCGTTTTTTTTTTTTTTTTTCAATTTTCTATTTGTATCAGCTGATCTGTCGTATCAGAAACTTCCATTAACATATGCATTCAAATACTATTTAAAGTTGAGTTCACATTTTTTAAAGTTGAGTTCACATTTTGATTTGTGGTACATATGGGTGTTCTTTATGCACTATTGAAATAATAAATTATGTTTATTATTACATACGTCTCAAATGGCTGACTGGTGTCCATTAAATCAGAAGTTGAACATTTCGTTAGTACATACATCTTCAGTCTGAATGCTATTAAAATAATTGATGTTGTTTTGCAATTGATAATATTTTAGTATTAAATGCAGGACCATGTAATTATGGTAATGTTTTTCTTCTTATGTGTAAAATAATTTTATAATGAACGCTATAACTGAACTATCATCCTTCACTTATATACATTTAAATAAATATTTTCTTGAAGACAAAAATATGATGTTCAAAATAGTGCAATTAAATATTATTTATTCATTACACTCAAGATAAGTTTTGTTTTTTTTTTTTTTTTTTTAAATACTTACAAATATTCCAATTGTAATAGAATTCTTCTGTATAGTCAGTTGATATTAATATACTCGTCTATATGAGTATATTTTAGTTGTATCGTGGTGATAAAAATAATTAAATGGAAATTTAATTGCACCTTCAACCACAATTGTAGTTACAACTTATTGTTTAATTTTAACTATAAAAGTTAATATATTTTTAGTCTTACACCATATAAAATGATTGTGGAGTTTTAAATTCAAAATAGACAAAAATGAAGACAAGTGATTGTAATTTTCCATCTCAAATTAATATATCAAAATTAGATAATTGTGAAAATCATAATAATAATACTAATAATAATATTGATAATATTAATAATATTAATAATAATAATAATAATAATAATAATAATAATAATAATAATACCACCACCAATCAGCATCAAACACAAAATAATGCAACAACATTTTTAATAAATTTTCTAGAAAATAATTTAAATAAATTACGAAGTAAAAGATTTAAAATATCAAATTTTAAAATTTATACGAAACTATTCAGAAAACATTTGGGTATTCAAAAGTCACCAAAGAGAAAAGGTTATGGAAAGTTAATAACAGACGAAGAGAAAAGGTTTACATTTTGATTTATTTCAAATAATTTTATAATTTTACATATTTAATGTTATTTCCATTTTAAAACTTTAACAGTATGTATAATTTATATAACATTTAACTTATTTACATTAAGTCCCTTTTGTGCTTGTAAAGTTTTCGTCGACCATTAAATTTATGCGATTATAGGATTTATATTAGAATCTTTAGAATTGAAATAGTTTCAATTCCATGAAAACGTATTTATTTGCGTAAATATGTAAATTTTTGTTCATTTAGTTTCTCTATATAGCAACACTGATATCCAAAATTTGAATAATAAATTAATATACCATCATTTTCATGACATCTATATTAAATTGTATTCTTTGTAAGCAACTCAATTCTAAAGAAATTAACTTCCTTACCCTTTTAACTGTATAATAAATTGCATAAAATAAAATTGAAAGCAATATGCTTAAAATCGTAATAAATGGAAGACATTAATTATTATCGTCTTGTTTATCAATATATAAGTTTAATTTTTATTTTTAAATTTGGCATTACACTCTATGATTTTTATATACTATTTATTTGTTATGTCAACAAATAAATATTTTAAAAATTTAATTTGATTAAAAAAACGATAGAATTCCATTCCAAAGCAATTATTAAGATACACATATTGTTTTATTATAATTAAGGCATTTTACCTAAAATAAAAAAATTGGAAAGCGTTCAGCCAACATTGGTCCTTCGAGCCGGATATTTTATCAAGCATTTTCATCAAGCATTTTCATCAAGTCTAATATCTATCAGGAATAGTTTCAAGTTGACTAAGGCTAATTGATATAATGATCATGAACTTTTTTTTTTTTTAATTTCAAATACACATAGACTATTATCCTTATTATTAAATATTTATGATTTAGATATTTTCGGCCGACAAATTTACAGAAAACCTAAGTCATTTCGATATAAATGAACTTGTATTGTATTCCTTTTTATTCTAGATAATTTACCAAGTGTCTCCACATAATCGTAATTACATGTATTTTAACAGCATAAATTAATTAATTGAAAGAAAATTAAATATTCAGATAATAATTTACTATAATCTATCATAATGTGATCATGTGTATTAATGATATTATGATAATTTTGAGTTAATTTTTCATTGTAAATATACAAATTGTATGTGTAATCGAATACACATTGTAATTGATAAATTACTTACTTTAAATTATAAACATATATTAAATTTAATAAATTTCTTATCATTAATTGATAAGGTAATATTTTAAATAGTTTTCATTATATGAGAACAATTAGATATTATATGTAAAGAGTATATAAAAAGAAAGATTGTATTTTAACGTCTATTACATGGCATTAATGAAGATATGGAATTATCTTATCAAGTATGATATTACAATTATTATAAGTCTTCACATATGAGTACTTATCGCATATAAACATTACGATGATGTATTTCGAAATTGTTTTGAAATTATTTTGTGGTGTTGAATTTAAAAGCAATTCATTTATAGTCAACTATGTATTTGTAAACGTGCAGCTGAAAATCTTTAAATTGAAAACTTTATTAATCTATCAGGGGAAATGCGTTGGCATATTATTTTTGTAAAATACAAAATTGGTTGGTCCAAACATGATATTTTTACATAGATCAGAAATAAATCCTGATATTTTTCAGAAGGCTTTATCTTTCCCCCCCACCTTCAGTATCACAAGCATATGTTTTCTTACTTTTTTCCAGTTACTTTAATTTCTGATTTTAAACATTATACAGTAATTACAATTAACATAATATTTGGCATGACAAACATCTGAGTTTACGGCCTAAACTTTAGGGGCTAAATTGGTATATTACAATTTCTATGGTTTAGTGTTAAATACGGATACAAATTTCGTTTTAAACAACAAAATTTGCTGGGAACATTTTACTGTTATCTTAAATCTCACGATGTATTTTCGATGTTCCAATTTGCGTTATTAATTTTTGGTTGTATTAGATGGTTACTGATCTACTACGTAAGACGAAATAAGTATGCCTACATAAAAAAAAAGTACTAACCTTTAATATATCCTTATGAGATAGTAATAAATTTGATGTCTTCAAATCTCTATGCAATATCCGATTATCTTGTAAATGGCCAAACAGCGTTTAAAAGTTGTTGTATTAAACATGTCACTTTGTTAGGTAGAAATGCCTGCTTTCGATGCTTCATTGTTTCCATAAGACTTTTTAAGTCATGTCAACCTAATCCATTACAATAAATATTCGATTAACATTACTGCCAACAACAATGTATTCATTTTCCGCAGTGATATAATTGGAAAACCGTCTTCTTCTTTTTTCATTCGTAAACGTTTTAATGCAACAATTTCTTCGGTGCGTTTATCTTTTGCATGATAAACAACACCATAAGTACCTTCTTCAATGCGATTTAAACATTGAAATTCTTCTACCGATCGACAGCCCTGTAATACCAGGATAATAATCAAGGGTAAATCATCAATTACCATAGCATTTACAATTGAGTTTTCACTGTTTTCAAATTTAATATTTATCCTTTTCAAAATCAGATGTTGGGGTCGGCGATCTTGATTGATTTCGAAGTCTTGGCAAAACGAGATGGTGTACGTGATCTACTTCTAGATTGATGATCGTGAACGTGTAACGAGATTTTGATTGCGAAAGTGATCGAGATCGTGAACGCGTGATGGTGTTCGGCTATGTGTTACACTTCTTTCTATCAATTACTTCTATGATTATAATGTTTTTTTTTTTTGTGTAAATCAAAAAATATACATAAATTTGAATAATTTGAATAAAATACACTACATAATTACAAAGTTTTACATTAATTTACATATATTTTTAATATTTTCATAAAAACTTTATATATACCTTTTTTATCTGTTTAGGTGGATGGATGAATATACCGCAAGGAATACCCAATTGTCCACCGGGCCTGGAATATCTTACTTCTATTGATCAATTATTGGTCAAACAAAAAGTTGAATTACTTGAAGCATTTACTGGTTTTGAAACTAATAATAAATTTACAATAAAAAATAGTTTAGGACAAAAGGTAAAAAATTATAAAATGAAAATTTAAAAAAAAAATATAATTTATTAATAATGTAAAATTGCATAATTGCAATCGATTATTTATATGTATAGGTTTACTGGGCCGTTGAAGAAAATGATTGTTGTACTAGAAATTGTTGTGGACCAATGAGACCATTTGATATGAAAATTTTGGACACTTATAAAAATCAAGTAATTCATTTAAATAGACCACTTGCATGTGATAGTTGCTGTTTTCCATGTTGTCTTCAATCAATGGAAGTATCTGCACCGCCTGGTAATAAAATTGGTTCAATTGAACAAGAATGGTCAATTTTATCGCCATCATTTCGAATAAAAAATAGTGGTGGTGAAACGGTTTTAAGAATTGAAGGGCCATTTTGTACATTTTCAATTTGTGGTGATGTTGAATTTAAGGTGAGTATATTTAAATTTTATTTATTTTCCTATATTTTTATATTTTCCTATAAAATGTAATTAAATTGCTTCGTTCGTAGGTAGTAACTCTGGCTGGTGAACAAGTTGGTAAAATTTCAAAACAATGGGCTGGTCTTGTGCGAGAAATGTTTACGGATGCTGACTTTTTCGGCATTACATTTCCAATGGATTTGGATGTTCGTATGAAGGCAGTATTGATTGGTGCATGTTTCCTAATTGTGAGTACACTTTTTTCATTATTATTTTACTTTATGGATATGCTTTTTTTTATATTTTTCTACTAACTACTTAAAGGATTATAATTTTTTGAAAATATAATTTCTGTTTTTTTTTTATTTTCGTTTTTCTTTATTTTCATTAAAGAAATTTGTGGATATTTAAATTAAATCGAGATCAAGTGATCGATTATAACAAATAATCACATTTAACATACATATAGTTACATTGACTGGCATGGGTGATATTATTTTAATTTCCTTTTACTATTATTGCTTTTATTTTAATTAATTTTTATGTAAAATACAAGTGGAAATTATAGTTTATTGCACATATTTGTATGTATAAAAGAATCAAATCGTTTAGATACATGGGGGTGGGAGGGAGTTTAATATTTGTCACGACTGCAATATTTGGCACGATTTATTTGATCATAAGAATTAATTAGAATTGAAGATATAATAAATATTATTTCAATTTTGATTGGTTGTTGCGTTTAAATGAATCACGACCGAGGGCAAACGTGAATCGAACATGAAATTCTTTCCTTCCCTTTTAAGCACTGTGTTTTCGTAATGTAATTTAATTTACAAATTATTTTGTTTTTATTTTAAATTATAAAATGATTTTATTACGAGTATTTATATATTTGAATTAAATCAATTTGTTAAAATTTAACAAATAAGACTTAAAATGCTTACCGACTAAAATTTACTGCTAATAAATGTTTACAATTTAAATAAATCATATAACAAGGGTAGTGTCATATATCACCAACAAATTTCATAAATTAACAAAAATTTAATACTCAATTATATACAGAAAGTATGTTGTATTCGAATCTGTTAAAACATTATTTTATTACATAAAGCCGGATACAAATGATTTATTTTCTTAATAATATTAACAGGCACCAGTTTTACATGGCATTTATTTTACTTGAATTCTACGTAATACATTAATCAGTGATATTAAATCTGCTGTAGTATCTGAGGAAAATATAGCGAAACTTAATTTTACATGTTTACACAGTAATTTTTCAAGCATGAATAAATGAATTAATTGTATATGGGTAATCTAATTGAATAAATGTCGAATTAGATCATAATTCATTTCGAAAAGCGTTATTTGTTTTGCGAATTTGCACCTGTTTTTCGTCTGACATCAATATAAATATCATTGCAATAATAAAAGTTTCCTTCCAGCAAAACGAAAAGCGGTCGCATTGACAAAACATGCTCCTTTGTGCATTCGTAAATTATTTTCAATATATGATTTTCAACACTTTGTACACCAAGTTTGAGATTGAGTTTTCTTTAAATCTTTATTAGTTCTGTGATAAAGTCTATTTGCAGTATTTTTTAACCGTCCTAACTATCTTAATATGGACAAGAGTGAACGTTTTATAGTAACTATTGGTGTAGTATTAATTTTATAAATGATTGTCAAATAAACCAGTTTTACAAGAAGAACAATATAATTTATTGTTGATGATTATTAATATTAGCAACTATTTCAAAACTATTAGTAATTTACGAATTTATTTGATTGAAATCATTTATTGTTTAGTATGATTTTTTTGTTGTTGCTAAAATGCGTTTGTATTAGGGTTTGCAATCTCGTGTTATATTTTCAATCCCGGAATTTCGAGATTACATTATCCAAATCGGATTGGTAACGAGATTACAATTGGAGACTATTATCATTGTTGTCCTTTATTCCTTGTGTTTCTTTAGATAGGCGTTTAGAAAGCGCAGCTCGTCCAGCGTTTCATCGATCAAAAATGACTTCTTATTTTTTTTGTTACACATTGTCATGCCGAAGAAAATAATCGTCATTAAATATGTTCATTCCAGATACTCACCACGCCACCCTTCATTTTCAAACAGCGACATTTTCTTTTGAATTTTTGATGACAGTGTCTCAAATCTAATTGACTGCATTGGTGGTAATAACTTTATCTAGTTCCACTGCTACACTTAATGGTTTTTATGTACAAATTGATTCAGTTATTGAATTAGAAGCTGAATCAATTTCAAGTGATGCCTCATTTGAAATAGAAGATCGCGTTGCATGAGAGCAGTGGAATTTGAAGCGTCTAGTCTTTTAAGCAACTCCACTATTAATTTACGACAATTAATTGAACAAGAAACTGTGACAAAATGTATTCCTGAGATGTTTCTTATACCATTGTGTAAGTATTTCACAGTAAACCACTTATATTTGTGCGGCGTTCTTCCATACGAAGAATTAGAGCTTTATATAATTTCTTACATATAACGCTGTTTACATATTTAAGCTTCTTTCAATTTATATGGCCATATTTGCTGTAAACAGATTGCTATCGGGACGACAGAGTACTTCAACAGTTGATTTTACTGGTACAAGAGCAGTAATTATATCAAATAACATTTGGATATCATCATCTCATCTAGTGATTTATCTGTATTTTTTATGTCTATTAATGCTTTTTATGTGCAATCTTTCAGTAAATATAAATACCATTAACAAAAGATTGATCCACCTAGTTTTGCAGTTTCTTAATAAGACAATGTCATTGCCCGAAATTGCTTCTTATTTATTAGTGGGCCAATACTTGTTTCGGTTAGCTCATATCTTTCATGACTCGTGAGTACTGTCAAGGAATATTTCGTTATCAAAAAATATTTTGCACCTGGCACGAGTTACTCTCTGTGAAATAAATTTCTTCTTCATTATATTGCTAATGCTGATCTGATTCAATTTCCAACTTATTATGAATTAAATCAATAAACGCCAATTGCACACCATATGCAATACATAACTGCTGATCTACAGATAATATTCTGGATTTGAAGAAACACCGTGATCTCGGGATTTCGGGACTGCAAACCCTAGTTTGCATTGGACACGTGAAATTGGAGACGAATGGAATTACCTAGTGTTTGGTCGGTTGCTCCTTTTGTCATTATTGTTATACTTACAAGTCCACTGAGTTCACTTTCTAAATTTATATCGACAATATTATATTTCTATCCAATTATCATGTTGTAATTAAGAATCAGTTTGTATATAACATAAAATGATAATATAAAATTTATTCTTCATTTTACATTATGCTTTTTCGTCAATCATTAGGTTATTATGTAATAATATTAACTAATTATATGTTTTTAATATTTTACAATGTTATTTTCATATAGCATCCATCCATTGCACATTCATTTAATTCATTGCATCCATTTTGCACATTTCGCTGAAAAATTTCTGTAAATAATTTATTGAATTGAACGATTAGAAGAGAAATTCATAATTTAATTTTGAAATATATATTTTTATAGGATGCAATGTTCTTCGAAAAAGCACAAAATCGAGAGTCAGATAGACCTGGTATGTTATAAATAAACATAAATCGAAATTTACTCGTCCCACAAATTGTTGAATAATAAAATAAAGTGGTGCTTAACATTTTTTTATTTTTTTAAATGGTTTATATTAAAGCTTCATTGTGTTTTATTTTTTTTTTTTTAATTTTAATAATTAATATAAAATTTTATATGGACGTTTAATATAAATTCATTTAAAAAGAAAATGTTTATCAATTAATTATGTATGGATACTGATGGTTAAAAAAAAAAGGACTTCTTTAGCAATCTATCATCGTACCCAGTTTTAAATTTAGCACAAAATACAATATAAAATAAAATTTTTCATATTTTTTTAAATGTTATACAAAAATGAGATTTAAAAACAAAACAAAAAAAAAGTTATAACTAAATAATAAAATATAATAAGTAAAATACATAACTATAATTATGTAATATAAATAATAAATGCCAAATTTTTTGCATAATGCTTTATAATTTATAGATTATTATAATAATGACAATTTTTAAGTGTTCTTAAAATGCTTATAAATAAAATGGCACTAATAGTGTATTTAAAACACCGTAATGTACACATTTAGAGTGAAGAACGAATAGAATAATAAGTTCCAGTTCCAAACCATCCAAATATTATTAGCCCATTTATTTCATATAATTCACCTCTTTGATATTTACATTTTTTATTTCGTCTGTTTAATATCAACGTTTCTACACAATTTTCTATTTATTTTAATTTCCATATTATCGTTCTTATTCAATCGATTGATTACAGTATCATCTGCATTTTGTTGTTAGTATATCAATGATGAATCTTATGAAATAATAATTGAAATTATAGTTTATATATTATAATTTCAAATTCGACAACTGTTTGTAGATTGTTTTATATTACGAATATAATTCCAGATTTATACCGTAAATAATGTGCAGTTAACAATTTTTCACTATATTTAAGATAATTCCAATTTTTTTCTCTTAAAACATAATATAAAATAGTATGACAATTCAGCTAAAATAAAACAATTCAAGTAATCGACAATTTCTAGAAAATTACATTTTCTCTACATATTGCTTTTAATCTTAGAAATGCGGAGAACATCAATCAAATATAATAAAATATTCATTGGATACTCGACTAATGGTTGACATCATCTTTTTAAACATTGAACATTTAGATATTTGATGAAAATAAAAATGGATTGAGTAGACTAGATGTTGGTTAATCCATTCGTTGCCATATTACATAGTTTTCATTTTACTGTGAAATCAATAGTTCAATTTTATATTAGCTTTTTTTTTTATCCATAAATTGAATAAATTTTAAATTTTTTTTAACATTCATTCAAAACTAGGTCAATCAATTATACACCATTTATACCAATATTATTTAAAATATTGTAAATATTTTAGCTGTTATTGTTGTTAAATAATTTTGTTAACACTGTGTGTGACATGTTTAGTTTACTCTTGTTGCTTGCATAATAAAAAATGCAAATTTTGTACACCTTTATATTTAAAAAGACTGTGTCGACAAATTTGGAGATTTTATTATTTAGAAGAATTTATTTGAATATTAATTTTTCTGGAAAAATTACAATATAATAAATAGCAACATTAATTTCATCAACGTTTATTTAATTATATAATTATATATTTACACTTTTACTGATATCGATATTTATTGCATAAAAATATTTTCTCATTAGTTTTGAACATTTTCTTCATAATCAAAACGGAACTTTTGTCATATACACAAACATTGAATATTGAAGGTGTTTGTGAAGTGTGAAATTGTTTTTACTTTGTATTACAATAAATTAATTTAAACATAAAGTTCAATTTTGGATATAAAAAATGCAGAAAAAGAAAAAAAAAACCACCCATAGTGTCAAAATATATGATCAATGTAATTTATCGTCATCAGCAAATATGTAGATCTTTTCGAATATTTTAACTTATTTTATTTTATGCATTTTTAAGAGATGCAAGTATAATTTATATTATTGTAATAATATTTACTCACAGTACACAAACTACTATCTTTTAAGTATATTTAAGCAAATAATGTATATCAATGAGTTTGCAATTATTCTACGACTTTATTAACATTATGAAATCATTGACGACATTTGTCATTCATCAAACTTGTTAATGTTTACTTTTAAATCACCAACATTACACTTAATTAATGAAGGACAAATATTTTACAGACTTCGATTCCCATTGTTATCGAAACATATAAAAATTAATTGTATTGCTGTAGCGACAAATCTCCACAAATAAGTATGCTTGGCATTGAACAAAATATTATTTTCAATCGTTTCATCAGGAATAGCATGAGTTGCGTAACATCTAGTGAAACAAAAACATCCGTACAATTCAATTGTGATGTCTTTAAATATGCGAATTATTTCGTTGCCAATATTATTATATTTTTATTATGTGATGGAATAACTACGATACATTGCATTCATATTTCAACATTTTACATATTTGTCCATCATCCTGCAAAGTAATCGTTTTTAACATAGACGAATATTGTGTCGAGACTTTTTGTGTCATTTTCGGCAAGTTTTCACATGTTTTTTTGTTTCATATTAAGCGATCCAATATTTTTTTTGGAATTAATTTGCTAAGTATTCTTGCAATGTTGAGTAGTTTAGGTCTGATATGTTTCCAGATAAATTGTTTCAACATTACTTCTTAGCGATCGTAATTATTATGTGATTCTTTTTAATTCGGCTAAATAATGCTAAAAGTAATGAATTGAAGTACATTTTCAATATTTTATATTATTTAATTGCTATGTGTTATGAGAAAAAAATTCTCTTATTTTAAATGTGTGCATATTGAAATATTTGTGCTGTTTTGATTTTCATCGATTGATCGTTAACAGAATGAATAATTAAATCAAACAGCAATCTAATAGAAACACCTTTCCGGATATTCTGCTGCTATATTTATATTAATTGGTTATAAAAATGCAATTATTACGCTTATCTCTTATTGTGTATATGAATAACGATCCACTTTTTATGTTGATTTATGTGTTACCGGCAATTTTTGAATAGACATTAGATTAACATTTTATCAGCATATTACCGAGATATTATCATCGTCGTCTTGAATAATATAAAATAAATCATGTACAATCTATCGGGCCTTCTCATTTTCTTCTAGATTCACACTTCTTGTATAGTCTATAATATATTTTTCCAGAAAATGAAGTTTTTCATCCGTCTTTCTATAATTTTGTGGAAACTAAACTAATTGGATTTTTGGTATTGATTTTGGTGTTGTAATTGTTGGTAATTGTTTTCTTTGACTGATTTTAAATCTCAAAAATCACCTTTTTTTTACAAAATTTGTATTGTTTTGTTTGTTGTTTTCGTTTATTTATCTTTTGTGAGTAAAAATAAATACATTGTAAAATTTTAATTTGCGATTGATTATATTATTTGTATATATTAAATTTTAAAAATTATAAATAACATTTGTTTGTTTTAATCAAAAAATGTTTTTGTTTATCTGTGGTTTTCCTTTCTTTTGAGGATAACAAATAAAATTCAATTGATGAATTTTAATTTAACTAATAATGTGCATTTGAATAACTAATAATATATGTTTACTATTTTCAATGTATGTATTAACGTTCTCTTAATTTTAATTTTAAATATATAAATGTATTTTAGATTAATTTCAAAATTGAAAAACTGCTAGTCATTAGATAATAGAAATGTCTAGCACATTGTATGTCTAAATATTCAATAGGGTACACTCATATTACCGCTTATCAATACATTAAAATGCATTACTAATTAGTTGTAGAAAAAAAAAATGTGTGGATATCAAATTAGTGATGCATTTTAAAGATAAGATGCGCTATTATTATTTTTAATATATTAGAGTGCCCCATTGTAATTTTGCATTACTTTTTGAAAAATTATTCTATTTTTTTTCAATTTTTTTAATAACAATTTTTGCT
>JANSTX010008202.1:6341-19612 GCA_027564355.1 Penthetria funebris | reverse complement strand
TCTTGTATTATATTCCTGTAATTTTGGGCTATTTTGCAATTCTATTTAATAAATACTTATATATTATGTTGTGATCCATTAAACAATTCCCAGGGCCAACAGTAATTGGCGATGCCAATTATATTTCTCTCGTTTATAATCCATTCTTTCAAAAAAAAATTTCATTATGGTTTCCGGGATTTGTACTTTATACAGATTGTATATGATCTCATTTCAAAAGAAGTTTTTTTTAAAATTTCCTTAAAGATACTTAAAGATGATTTTTAGTTTATTTATATATATTATACTATGCAATGTGAAGTATAATGGATACTTCAACGTATACAGTGATACATTCAAAGAGACAGAAATACAAGATTTCTATCAGTGTCAGTCAAATGGAATTGAATATAATTTGTATAACGTACAGATGCCGGAAATCATTATAGGAAGAAGAGTGAACTAAGTGCAATAAACAAGTATTGTGTCATTATGTGTTGTACCCTCGAATGGATGAGCCTAAAGCTGAATTTTCATACTTCTTTCAAAAGATGCACGTCACATCAAATTTATCATAGACAACCAAGCATAATAAAAGTTACTAGATGCTGATTGCCTGTTGATAATGAATTTAATATGACTAGTAACTTGAGAGGAGTATGAAAATTAAAGTGGACATTTATATTTAATGGTGGTATAGGACAAAATTGAAAAATTCATCTGCACGTTATGATATTTTTTAAATGTTTTATTTCTTAGTAATCAATCGATCTATAGCTCAGCCTTGTTATAGTGTAAATAGACGAGTTAGAGAGTGTCCAATATTTGGAAAGTTATTTGGCAAGAGTCTGTAGTGCTGAAAAATGTGGAGTCGACCACATACATAGTCTCAAATTACGTGTGTTCAAATCAAATTGTTTGTTTTTTGTTTGTACCATCGTATGACTGTAAGATTTGGCTGTGTGATAAATACCATTTTTCCAAACAATAACAAATGATGTATCGTAAAGATAGCTGTTCCTGTGCCAATAGTCACGATTATTATGCATAGAAAATTGGAATTAGATTGGCCATAATATACTGAGGTGTACTATGAATAATATGCGCTTGAATGGAATTCACAAGGTAATAAAGGATCTGGTCGACCGGGAATAACTTTGTATCAATATAAACTAATCTAATGACAACAAATACAAAACAAGTGATTCATTCTGACCTTAACGTTATAAAACTTTCTTATTAATCATACTGGTATTTTGGAAACCTGAGTATATGATTCAATTTATAAATGCGGCAAATATGATTAATACTCGTGTGTATGATAATTAATATGTGATTTTATGCCTACTTATAGTAACGAGAAAAAATTTATGATTAAACACATTTAAGTATTGCCAAGAAAAAAAAGTTAGCATTACGAATAGAGTATTCTGTTATCTTTGTGCGATAATTAATAGTGATAATAGTGTGGTATCAATTATCACACAACATTACGTATATATCAGAGTCTCAGTGATATAATTATAAAATGTAGGTACTTATAGTAAGAAATTAACTGATATAATATTGATTTTTTGTTTGTTTTGATTACACCACCACACATTACTTGGTTGCTAATATTTATAATTTCAAAAAAAAAAAAAATGATTATTTTAAACATGATGCACAGTTTTCAATGTTCTTATCATGTACATATAAGTGACTACAGTATATGTATTCTTTTTTTGACTTCGTATGTATATCAATGGCATCATGCAATATATTTGAATATTATTAATACTATGTTATATTTGGTCACTGCTAAAATCGCAAACTTATTCATCAGCTCATAAAAGTACTATGTTCACCGACCTATTTAATGTTGGCGTGTATTGAAACATTTTCTTACCACTTCAAACGACTCATATTGTTTAAACTTTGAAATTTTTTTTCGACCAGTTTCGAAATATATTTAATATCGAACAGTACTTATTTGTCAGTTGATAAATCTCAGTTATTAGTATTTTTTTGTACCTTAGTTTTGCATTATATGCACTAGTACTAATGTATTTCACATTTCGAATTACTTCCAGGCAAACAAATGTCGAAGTTAATATCTTCAAGTCTATTGATTAGTTTCCAATTTGATTCCATGCTGTTTATGTGTGCCTAGTCTCAGCGGAAATGAGTACTAAAAAAAGGAGCAATAAAATGCAACTCATTTAATACTTTTTGTATGTTATATTTAGAGTTCACTTGTTACGACGTCGGCTATACGAGCAGGATACATATAATATTTTGTTTTTAAATTTAGTACCAGGCTGGTTTGATCATATTTTTCTGGAGAACAACAATAGTTGTCTTACACTTTGGTCAACGATAGGTTGTCTAATATTTCTAGTCTGAATCATATATGATATAATGTTATGATAATAAATAAAATGGTTTTTTTTTTTTTTACTACCTGATTCATCAGCACACACCAAAGAAAATTACGCACATCTACAATATTTTTTATTTTATCTCCAAAAATTATAAAATTTATGATAAAATATAAGTAACATTAAATCAAGGTTACCTTGCATTCTTGCTTAAATCCATTTTAAATCAATTTTTATCATTACGATGGTTTTATTTTATACTATAGAAAGCCCTTGCAAGAAATTAGATATGAAAATTGTGTTTTAAAAAAAAAGAAAACATTTATTGATTTTCTCATCGACACATTCCTGACTAATTTGTTGTAATAAATGCAGGTCGAGTGACTAAACTATAAAAAAAATAAAAAAAAAATAATTGTTAAATGTGTCGAATGTTTTATTACACTTAACCACATAACGATGTCAGTTGAAACTCGATCGCAACATATACGAGTATATGACAATCTTTTTTGGCATATGATCGAGGTGACAATAGAGAATTTCCAACTGTTGCAAAAAAAAAAAAATTAGCTATATTTGAACATCGGGCTATTGACGCAATACATCTTTCCGTATACTGTTCTGATCTTTTTAATAACATAGAGCTTTTGAATGTATATCGTGATCTTTCAATATATATGATCTTTAGTGGGGGTTAGAATCTATTAAAATTTCAGTGAATTTTTAAATTCTCTGGAAATCTGTATATTCGTGACTATATATAAAGTCGTTAGGTAATAGAATTGTAATGGGTACAAAAAAAGATGGTATTAATTTTTATCTTTATGGCTTTTGCAATTTTTACATTTTATAATCAAACATGATATGTTACACTGCTTCGTAGCTCGAATTTAGAATCTAACTTATTGTTAGGTAACTTAACATGCAACATTTTACAATAACTTTTTTTTTGACATATTCATAACATGTAACATGTTTTCGGTTTCCATTCGCATTCTTTTTTATTTATATACTTTTTTATGATTCTATAAATTATGTAATGTTGAGTACGAGTTACATAAGCATTTACAACATGTACATTTTGCTGAAATGTTAACTCTTTTATTTTAATAACTTGTTTTTTTTTTTTGTTCAACTTCTTTACATCCGCATTTATTTAGAATTTCTATCTATCAATAGGCAATTTAGTTAGTTTTTAGCTTCATGTTTTTTTTTTTTTAATTATACAATTTATACTATCTGATAAATGATGATGGATAAATGAAATATGTTGTATTTCCCAAATAGATACCGGCTTTGACACTCAACGCAATAACAATTTCAAATGTTATTGTTTCGGCATAATTATGAATCTTTAGATCTACTAATATTTTTGGAAAATGTTTTGAAATACAGTAAATTGCATGGAAAAATGTCACCATGTTGTTACATTTGGTGTCAATCTTGGCATGAAGTCTTTCGATGAATTAATTGCCTGTTTCATACGTAAGTGAGCAATTGTCATTGTTTGCACACTTATTTTCAAAATGAAGCACATGGAGAAACTGATGGGAATTCAAGTCTGACGAATACAAAGATCACTGTTGTGCGAAAAAATGATCGGTGGAAATCGAATTTATATAAATTTATTGTGGCAAACAACCTTTATGGTATATGTTGCCGAATATGGTTTGAATATTCACAGTTAGGTTTGTCAATGAACTATTTTTTGTATCCAATCAACTATACACTTTTCTTGGTGTATCTTCTAAATGAATTTAAGTGTTTTGATTTGAATGCCAATTTATTTTAGAATATTTTCAAAGCAATATTAAATATATGTTCTAAAAAGAAATTATTTTTCTTAATATTAGTATAAATTTGATGTTATTACTACTCTGCCATTAAATGAGTGCTTTCTCTATAAATTTTACCATAATGGCGCCTAGTAGTAATTGCATAATTATGTACATTAGAGAACCCAAAGTCTTGGTATTAATTATTTTTTTATTTCTGTAGTATACAAATTAAAACTACCACGAAATTCGCGTGGTCAGATAATATTTAATTTTGTTATACCCATTAGACATACCCTCAATTAATATATATTTTATTCTTTAATAACGAATAAATATTAATTTTTAATGGTCAATATAATTGAGTAATTATGTATCATCACCTCTACTAAAACTATTTTTTATGATTTAATGAAGATTATGAGATTCGAAAATTGGTAAAAATGAATATTAATCATAATAATAATGACTAATTTTTTTATGGATGACGATAACGAAATTTTTTACGAGTTTTTACTATCTTTATTTTGTTATATTTCATACAAATTATTATTTTTTTTAATTACTTAAATATATTTCTAATTTGATAAATAAATGAATTTTATAATATAAAATAAATAAGCACCATCATTAATCTTTCAGACATTATAATATGTAGAGTAATATAATGTGTTAATTAGTAACATTTTTTATAACAATTGTTAATGATTATATATGTTAATTGAAATACCAGTTATATTTAACCTAAATATGTACTCAATGGTAAATATTTAATTTAAAATTATCAGTTTATTTAAAATTATTAAAATACTGAATCGAAAATATTGTATACAATTCTAGTTGATATTATGGTATAACATATATTATGTTGTATATAGGTACCAACCAAAATTAATTAAAAAGACATTATAAAAAAATGTATTGATCAATTTAAATACGTAATTCAATTATAAACAGGAAATTTAAATATATTTATATGCAAAAATATTTTTACTGTAAAGTTATTAATTTTGCTTTAAAATTCTATTTAAAGACATCCAAGTATTATTTTGTATTCAATAAGCTACAGTATACATTTTTTAAAAATTAAATTAATTTTTTTGGGAGTAACGGCTACCCTTTAATTAATTTGTCATTTCCTATATACATGTAATAAATTACCAATCGGTAAATATAGCATCAATTATAATAATCCGGTCCTAGTAAGATATCAATGCTACTCCGTTTATTTTACAAATAAATGGCATTACATTTTCGTCTATTTTGGTCTCATATCGTAAATATTTTTTTAGGAATTCAACACAATCTACAAATGTCAATAATTATGCAGTACATGTATAACTAATAGTGTCAACAAATACATATCAATATTTATTCATTATAAATAATTATCATTATTTACTCATTTATTAGTAAATTAAAAAATATTAATATTTATGAATTTATTACTAAATAAATAAATACTTGATGTTATTTATTCGTCAAATGAAATTGGGCCCTAAATTTGAACGAATTTTACAAAGTTTATAATGTGCTCTTTTATCTAAGAAACGTAGTATAGCTAAAAGTAATGGAAATAGTAATAAAAAAGAATTAAATTAAATTATTATAAAATATTTACAAAATAACTAATTTTACAATACAATTATAATGACGAATTAAGGGTTTTTTTTTATGATTTATCCTAGAGTTATGATTAATAATTTCAAAACAGTAGCCATCTCGTCCACTGCCATATATATTTTGCTACATGAAGGAATTTGTTTTCCCAAAATATCTTAATATATGTGCTGGCAATTTGGTTAGCATAAATATCACAATATGAAAATTAATTAATAATTTTAAAAATATGGTAATTTTTAAAATCTACTAACCCCGACCACGGCAGTAATAGTGTATCTCTGTAAATTATTTATTTTTAATTAATTTATTTGTAAATTAATTGCATAGAAATAGGGTAGCACATTGCACAAATTTTTTCAAAAAAAAAAAACTTGGAGAGATTTCCTTAATGAAAAAGAAAATAATTCTAATAAATATATATATATATATAAATATTTCGATTGACTTTATATCCGATACTGAAGCATTTGGATTTGCATAATTTGAAGATTCGTTTATTTTAAGCAATTACCTAATAATAATAATAATAATAATAATTCTGAAGTATTCGAATGGTCGATTGATTTTATATAGCAAAATATTTTTAGACATTATATATTTCGATTTATTCGAACTATTAATGTCAACAAATTTCGCACAACATTTTAATTGTTGTTTAATACTTACCGCAACTAATGCAGCTATTACCTAATTAGATGGACCCTATGCAAGCATATCTACTCTCAAACACTTAATTTTATTTCACTATCATTTCAATATCCTGCAAATCTTATCTTATATGCATCAAAAACCATGATCTTCTTTGTTTTATAAATTTTATTGAATTCGTTCTGCAGTTTACAGTTTATTATCCTAATTTACCGTTAATATTATGTCATTTTTAGTTTTCACCAAATTGATAGATTTCATGTGAATTTACCAAGGAAATCTTTAGTTTATTTTTTTGTTATAAAATCAAATGATTTTGTGTACTATTTGGAATGTAATTTTAAGTACCTATTATGAATTTGATTTCAATCATGTAACGTCTTGAAGAAAAATCGTGTTTGTAATCTGTTGGATCATCGATCACTGTCAGAGTTCTACATGTTGATTCCTATGACTTTTAATCTGTCGATACTGTTTATCGTCAATTTGTTGTGTGAACTTTGATCCTCTTTGTCTGTGTGCCTCTATCTCTGATTGTATGACTGTCTGTCTATCTGTCTGTCTGTCTTTTTTATAATGAATATTGTTGGATTTTATTTTTCAATTCTGAAAACAATATCTTAGATGAATTAGCACTAATATACAAGAAAATAACTTTATATAGTACAAAAAATGCTAATTATAACAAAAACTTTAATAATAATAATAAAATACTAGGCATAATAATTATTTATATACAAAAACCATATATAAACGAGTCAAGGTGATTTATATCTTTTTGTAAGAAGTAGGTTTGTTTACTGGTGAATATATGCAAATAAAATAAACAGAAAACAGAATAAATTAAAATTTATCTTTCGATACCCAGAAACTTCAAAATATTTATTGGCTCAGTCAATCGATTTACTATATTTCATTAATGATATGGTGAAATCGATTGGAATTGGTAACGATGCGAATAACATAAACAGAAATTATATTTAAAATATAAATAAATAAATAAATAAAATTTAAATTTGGCTAAAATTTAAATTTAAAAAATAAATTAATAATAGATTGGTTTGCTGGGGATATGACTTGAAAATTATTATATTTATTTATTTTATTTTATGTTTTCTTCATTGCAAGTACGAACACATCATTTCATTGAAGATATGTCATCTTAATCAATTTTAATTCATGTTATTATAATATCTTTTCGTCAATGTTATAAAACTCTGTACCTTTGTCACATATATAAAATTAATGTTGAAAATTGATTTAAATTAATGAATTGCTTAATATATATATTTATTTGTATTTTTTTTGGGTTATGCTGTCGATCAAGGTTTTTGCGAGTAAATAAATGTGATCTTGATTTGCATGTCACAAAAATCCGCATATATTAAGAATCTTTCAATCAAATACAATATCAAATAAGTATTTGTGGATATTCTCGGATCTTAAAGCGTTAAACACAATTATTATAAAGACGAATAATATGAAAATGATTGGCCACACATTTTAGTCGATAACGCAAGATATCCGTTTGTGCAAAATTCTCAGGGTAACACTTTTAGTCTACTAAAAAAAAAAAGCGCCAATTTTAAGAAGCAATGGTACCGTAACGTATTCCATTAAAAATGTATACTGCACTAATGTGCGGAGTGAATTGAGGCCATGAATCGTAATCAATAACGGCTAATAACTCCCATGCAAGGATTGATATGATGATGCGAAATTAAAATATCAGTCGACCATTACATTCATCACTTTACCCCGATCTTTTATTATATGATATCGTCTTATGACGGACTTATAGAGCCAGTTTCAATTATAACATTGCTTGTCATATTTATTTTATTCAGATCGTCACCATTTCTATGCAGGTACTCGCGTATTTTTCTTTTAAATTTACAATATGCAATTTCCAAATTATGTGCTTTGTAAAAGTATTATGACAACTATTATTGTGTACTATACTCGTATATGTCATTTATTATTCATAAAAATAATAAAACTTTGTTTATGAAGTTGCTTACATTGAAGTTTTATTAAGATTTCTTTCTTTTCAGCTCTTTAAAAAAATACCTTAAACTCTTACTCGTTTTGTACTCGTATGTACATTTTCATCTTATTTATTCACTAATTTTTCAATACATTTTGTGTTTACATTTGTTTATAATGCATGAATGAATTAATAATATAATAATTTTTTATAAAAGTACGAATATGTAAACATATACTTTAGAAATGGGGGAAAAAAACAAACAATTAAAATTTATTAAGTTTTCAATTTACTTTCCATGTTAGCATTTTTTTTTTAAAAAAATTAGAACGCACATAATTTATAACATCTCTTTAAATTGCTTGCATTATGTTATTATTGTATATTAATATAAAAAACTGACATATATATATATGCATGCCTAGGCAATGAACACCCGTGTCTTAAGATCTTATGACATTCTATCTGTGGAAAACCTTAAACAAGTCACACAATTATCAGTTCAATACTGTGATTGATATGTAAATTGTTTAAATTGTGATGAAAATTGACGATGGTGATTATTTTGATATTGGTTTGAAATTTTTAATACTTTGGGAAACACTGACACTGACTATATAAATATTTAAATTTTTGAATACGTTAAAAATGCTTTCCATGCATCTTTTTCTTGACATCCAGAAATAGAAAGAAAGTAGTGAGTGATGCGTCAGGTAATGATACATCGTAGTTGTGTGAGACATAGTAACAAAAAACATCGTATCATCATTCATCATGACAAAAAGGATGTTCTGACTTTTTATCATTTTTTTTTTCTTAATTAGTTTGGTGACTGCTGTTAAACAAATGGTTGTATATACCAATTACTATTGACAGTTATCCTATCCTCAAGAATCACAATTAGGGGACATGCAACTTCTTTGCAGTTTAATTTTGTTGCAAAACTGTGTGCACATACTGTCTGTAAGTAATGGCTAAGGATGTCTTTATCTCAGCATAATATATATGGTGATTGATTAGTTTCAATAATGTTGAGAAATGCATCGATATTTTTAGGAATGACCAAACAGTTCGTGGATAATTTTCATTCATAATTTTGTTTAATTTTGTAATATCATCATTATCTCAACTTTTACTCCACGCTACAGCATAGGACGTCAACAAACAACCGCTATTGTTAGCGATCTCTTTCACTTCAATACATCGCCTTTCACTGGTACTAACCTTATTAATGTGAGTTCTTCACCACGTTCTTTTTATACGACCAGGTCTTTTATTTCTGTGCGGATTCCAGTCAAATGCGTATTTTGCAATATTTTCCAACCGGTCGCCTCAGTGTATATCGTTGATCCAATTTCAATTTCTTTGGTCGAAATTTTTGTTCATAGCCTCAAGATCTGACAGTCTTCACAAATTGTCTATAAAATTGTCGTGTGTAATTGTCTTTCTTTGGCAAAAGATCAAAAGTCATTCCATACATTATTGTTGAGTTTGATCACATTTAAAATCATTAAAATTTATCCAAAGACAACCATTCCGGATACTTTCCATTTTTTTTTTCACAATATTTAATTTTTATAAATACTATATTAGATTCCAAATTAAATAAATAAAAATTAGGTTTGTCAATGTCGTTTATTATAATACCCCCATTCAAGAACTTTGAATACATATTCAAGTCTGGAGTTTAATCGTTTAAGACGAACTGCATTCTATGCCAATGATAACTTGTATACTTTTTGTATATCTTGAAAACTTTCAATTTAACATAATTTTTCAGTATACTTGAGTTGGACACGTACATTCAGAATTTAGCACAAAATTATTGTGCTCGGCTGTGAACGAACAATGTTTTGTGATTTTCCGTCTAAATATAAGACAATCACATAAATCACGTTTCAGTTCCATTTGTAATATATGTCTTTTCAATTACGATTTAGAACCCTTTACTTTTGTATAGGTTCGTAAAGAATACGTAGTTTCCAATTATTTAGCAGCACTTCGTTTGACTGACTCTGTATTTGTGATAAACTAATGTAATTACGATCGACACTAAACTGTTCATTAGAGTCCCTAAATTAAGAGCGGTTTTGAAATCAAAACATTGCTTTTCATGTCTGCAAAATATAACAGTATTCGTTTATGATTTATGACTATTGGTATATCATTGATATGATCTGTTCTACCCGACGAACATCGACGTTTACAACAATTAAATTTAGAAGTATTCTTGACCTTAATAACAATCTTGACAGTATTATACGTTTGATTGTGTCTTCTTTCCTTTCCTTTACTATTTTTGTATTTACTTAAAAATCTTACAAATATAGATAAATATGTGACAATTGAGTTAATTGCTCAGTAGTCCAAATATTTATCAACATAAAAATTGTTTAAATATTTGATTAATACTCGTAGAATATAAGCTTTTTTTTGAGCATTTCCATATGTAATCGTTTACATACTCAGTACCAACATTTAAACAAAATTTTCACTAATTATTGAATTAGTTACGTGAAAATACTTACTCATCGTATTTCTTGACGTATATGTTTTTCAAAAAAAAAAAAATTAAATTAAATTAAAAATTATTAATACTTCACTTGCCAAGTTTAATTCTCATACGTACTTTTAAAAGTCGTGTACTCTCGTTTATATTATTTAAATTGAATATTTGGCAAAGATTCAAAAGAAAAAAAATAAAATAAAATCTGTTTATGTAAAATTTTGTCTATTAAATTTATTTATAACTTGTGATGTAGGTATGAATAGTAATAGAAAAATGATGATGTTTCAAATAGCGTTCGTTGTATATATTGAAAATCAAAGTTTATCAAAAAAATTAGTCGAAACATTTGTGTTGAGATACCAAATGATGTCTATATGTTGACAACCAACATATTTATGTTGGAAATATTCAATTTCCTTAATTAGTTATTCATTTAGATTAGATATACGAGTACTTGTTGCATTACGCAAATAACTTGTTAGATATTTCATTTCACCTTCATTGAGTTTTGTGTAAATAGCATATTCTATAATTATTTTTTTTGATCTATTGAATTATATTTCAAGATGTTACAACAGCAAATACGTACTATATTTGTGCAATATTTTTATAATTTCAAAATAGTGGGCTCGCAAATCATGACTATTCCCTATGTCAGAGAAAATCGGGGTCAAAATTCCAATCTACTTGTGTATATTATAATTGCGTTTCAGAATACATATACTAACATCTTCTTAACTTATATATATTGCGTTTTCGTTGCCGCGTTATATGTAATTTGATGATGAATTTGCCAACGATTGTATTTTTTTCAAAATAAATATATTTTCGATAGTTAACTTAATATAATGTCAAATACAACTTGAACTGATCATTGGCATATTATTATTATTATTAATTATCGTTATTTGATTCATTATTTTGCCACTTGAACAGATCAACAGGTTTGTCTAAATAATAGTCCAGTTAGTGTCATATTTTTCCTTATGTAATAAATATGTCGTCAAAATGAAGATGCCCAATTAAAGCACTATTATCACCAAATATTTATAGAAATAGTTTCAGATAAATTGTATGAAACGTTTGAATAATTCGGGTGACTATATGCGGTATGTAAAATCACATTTATAGTTTGTTGATGATATTTAGCAATTCGACAATAATACAATACATTGCCGGTGTATAACACTGAGAGGTAAATATAGGTTTGACAATTAACCATATAAAATCTGACATGCAATTCGAATGGACGTATATCGTATAACTCAATAATGTTGATTATTATGTCATCTACCACCAACAATTACAACAATCGCGAATTAAGCACCTTTCTGAAAACACTCGTTTATTGTGTCGTTTGCATATTCTGTATCCACATTCTTACATTTTTATCTATCGCTTATGATCTTGTCCATTGAAGTATATATATTTTTGTACTTTGTAAACGTATCTATAAAGTTTATTAAAGTTACTATCCTCGATTTTGGGGCAACTTCTATGTTAAAATGACGATTTGATGCACTCTGTTGCTTGAAATCCATGTATAACAAAAAATAATATATCATTTTCTAATCAAAAGATCACGCAATTTCGGTGGGATGTAATTAAGAAATATGTTTTTGACGCCATATTATACGATATGTACATGCTTGATTTGTCGTCTTTGTCATCTTACAATGATCTTCCCATAAACGCGATCGCGTCTCAAACTATAAAAAAAAATGATTATGCGGATGATATTCTAATACTTGTGCCTTAGTATTCTTTAACAGGTGCAGTTACAGCATGAATTTTCAAATTAGGGTAAGATGTTCTTCTTGCCCACTTAGTCGACGAACCACTCATCATAAATTTACTATATTTTTCAATCCCCTTTGTCTGTACTTTATTAGTTTTAACAGTTTTTTTTTTTTTTTTTATACACTCTCCTTATGCAATTTTATGTCTCCTACCTCTTTCAATCAAGTTTTTTGTTGGGGCATCCTGATAATGGTTTCTGTATGGTTCAAATATCAGATCGAAATTACAACTATATTGTAAATTCGATCTTATTTATTACATATATCTGTCAATTTCACGATACTATTTTATCAGTTTCTAAAATTTATAAAGGACATTAATATTTGATGTTTGATATATTGAGAAACATACTCGTATACTGGCTGACCGCATTTGTTTATTATTTGAAGTGTTAAATGCTATCCAATTTTAGTAAATTGGGTAATGATTCATTTATATACTATATTTTGATGATTAATTGGGGTATATTATCATATTCATTATTCATAATATTGTGGTGGAATTCATATTATCTGTGACTCTTTTGTATAATTGGTATATTATTATAAGTTTGAATTACAATAATATAATGATGTTTCATAGTAGAATAT
>JANSTX010008191.1:0-19618 GCA_027564355.1 Penthetria funebris | reverse complement strand
AGAATGACTCAGTTTCTTCCCGTGGCTTATTAGCATCCGGCGCATAAGTACAAACAATATGCATTAAATTACTACCGTATTTGAAAGATACCGTAAGTAATCTATCACTTAGGTATTTATGTTATGTATGTTAAGTCAGATCAATTGTCAGATTGCCGCCCATGTTCGGCAATCTGACAATTTGGCTGTGGTTATTGGTTATATCAACACTTTAATAATCAAATTACTTGCTTGTGGTTGAAGAGCAATTCATCAAGAATTTTAACATCAGATGCGATGCAAAGATGTTAACCATTGGTTTCTAACTAATAGTTCTTATCAGTACAGTAATTACAAAAAAAAAATATGCTGCTGTATGAACTGCAAACCAGAGTTGCGATGTGTTCAACATCGTTTATTATATATTTGAAATCGGTTGATCTCGTTTAGACATCACAACCATTGTTACATTCTCACGTTTCACTAATAGTTTATTCGTAACATTTGCATCCATTCTCACCAGACTCGTATCCTGCAACTAACTATTGATACTTCAATTTTCCATATTATAATAGCAAAGTCGTCAGCATAAAATTTAGAGACATTGAAATAAGTATGTCGTGAGGAATGGCAATTTTATCAGTTGCATTTGTTCCATCAATGGATAATTAATCAAATAACTAACAATTTCGCTACTTGCCACAATTTGGAATAGATTTGGAGGCTACGCAGACCAATAATAGTACAAATAATAGTATATCATTAGAATGCAGAGAAATTTAAATCTTAGAATTCCAATTGAATTACAATCAATAAATTTCAATTAATTTATTAATTAATTACGTATTGCACAGCTTTCACCATCAGATATTTCTAAAATAACATAACTTTTTATAAAATTTTACAATTTCAATAATTCTCGATGTTTGAGGAAAAATGTCAATAAAATTAAAATGTTTATTAGCAGCAAAAAATCATTTAAATTAATAAACTTTTAATTGTCATTAATATTTATTCTGCATCTAAAGAACAAGTTGTACAATTTTTTAGAATCTTTTTTATTCTTGTTTTGATTTCCCTCTGATTATGAATATGAATTTTATGCGAAACGTTGTGTTGATGATACTTTAATTGCCATTTTGATAATGGCTTTTATTTATAACATTAATAAGTAATTATGCTGTACTTTATTGTTAGGTATATTATCTTCTTCTGGTCCCGCAAAATGTGTCTCAATCAAACGCTCAAAATAATATTTGGGAACCATCGATTGCGCCATGCGAATGTTTTTAATTTTCATAATTAAACGCCACGGGATCGATCTGTAACATGTCCAGCTATATTTCTACCACATACATGATCTTAAAATGATCCGCATGAGTACATGATGTTCAAACAGTTAATGGATGATCGTTAGATTATAATAGGGTTAGAGAAGCAAAACATGTGTAATAACATCTGTTGCATATGATCGAATTAGGAACTATGAATATTATAATTGTATATCTCAGAAATATTCAAAATACAATCAGTTTAATCTATACAGTGTATATACATGTGACCAGTTTCTCAGCTATATTCTTATTGAATTTTCGCTCGATAGCTTTGTCGTATTCCATACTATTTGTAGTGAACACACAATTACGAGTATATGTACACAGTAAAAAATATTCTAACTTTAATCATCATTATCATTGGCATCACATTGTTTTATTTAATAAAAAAATGCATAGAAATGCATTACAATCATAAGGTTTAGGTTTACCATTGCATAATATATAAGATAAATGGTTGCATGTAAATGCTGCCATTTTTCATTTAACTAGAAATGAGATTGATTCCCTTAACAGAGAATTCTACTATCCAAACCATCTATATTTATTAACGTGGAGATAACTTGCCTCACTTAAAATGAACCTGCTTAAAGTTACTTGGGCCATATTATTTACAATTGTCCAGTAAATAACTGGTGATTGCAGCAAATGTGACTTCTTTCATCAGTAGTTCTTTTTGATATTCACTATTCTATTGATACACTTTTATTATTTAACTTCAAATGATCGTCGAGCACTTCTAAAATCACATATTAAATCAGTCGTTTCTGTAACATTTACAAATTTGTATATTTTTTAATTGTGAAAATTGTAAATGTTTCAGTGATCAAATATAATAAATAAAAACTTGTTCTTGAATGTTCTTGAATTTATTTTTTTTTGATGTCTCAAAACCTTCTTTAAGTTATTGTTCAAATAGTCAATCTATGGAACGTAATAAAAATCTATCAGTTAAGAAGGACGGACAGATGGGGAATCGAATAAGTCAGACCAATATAGCTTCTGGCTGAAAACTTTAACAAAATTTAGTTGTAAGATCAAATGTAAAAATAGAACGCAAGTATAACAACTAGGTATGCCGAGTAGTTAGAGAGAATACATAAATATTTACGATCTCGCTATGGCAAATTAGAAATTACAAAGTTCATTACATCTATGAAGAAGTCAGTATATATGTGACGTTCATCACGTATACCCTTGCCTTTGAATTCTGTTGAGGAATCCGACGATTGTTACAGGAATACATGAAGTGGTAATGTTAAGATGAATTTGATATTTGAGAATGCGGATATATCATTACATTAGAGTACAAAATTTTGAAACAAATTCAACTAGAAACAATTGAATCAACATTATTTGAATTTGAGACGACCGTATAATAATTATTTATTATGGTATTTTGTTCGTTGGTATCTCACTAATAAAGTACAAACATTTGAATACATTCCTGTTAACACTTTAAACTCACAACACCTCCTACTGATACTAGACTCCTTAACGTCAGTTCTTTGCCGCATTCACGATGTAATTTGACGCCCGTTTTCTTCTATTGCATTTGACGCAGTACATTATTAATTTAAGTATTTCAGTTATGTCCGGAAACATTTAAATATAATTAGACCCATTTTTTAAACAATTTTTTTTTTATTCATTCTATGTGTATGTTAAGGTCCTTTATAATCATTGTATTTCGTTCGTACCAGGGTGAACGCATCAGTATTGATTGAAGCCTTTCGATAATATATATACTTAAATTGCATGTTGTGCCCCAATAATACCAAGCCATACGTCCATATAGGTTTTAGTATAACTGGTATATTATAATTTATTGTAGTTTAGTGATAGGTTTGAGGTTCGTCCCAGCATGCAGTATAATTTATTGTATCTAAGTCTGAGTTGTTTATTTTTATTTATTCCATTCGTCTTTTTAATTTAATCGGCGATCCAAGTGCATTCCGATGTATTTTCCTGAGTCTGGCTGTGGCAACCTATGTGTGTGTGACGCCAGTATTGCAGTGTCATCTGTAAATATTGCCAACGTAATATTTTTTTTTGTTATTTGTAGATCGACCGTATATATTAAGTACAATAGTGAACCTAAAACACTGCCTGATCTTATTTGTATTGTGGTATTATGATTTCCTCTATTTAACCAAAAATTGACGATTCTTCAATTTGTGCAATAAACCATCGTGCCAGAGACTTTATCAAATGCCTGTGATGCGTCCAAGAACGCAACAGAACAATATCTTTTATTTTCAATATCATCGTTGATGTGGTATCCTGGTTTTGGAAGAAGTATATTATTTATGCTTTCTTCCATACAAATGGAAAAGCCACATGTTCTTAGTATCGAGTTAAATAAATATGTGGTATAAGACATAACCTTTGTTGATAATTCTTTTAGCATTTTACCAGCTAGCTTATCTTATTCAGAATCCTTTATAGCATTGATGTTTTTGTTGATTGTTGTCCTAACTTCGTTAAAGCCTAAATATTTTAGCGGTACATCCATTTGGAAATGGTGTTTCCAGACAATTGACATTGTTTCTGTTGTCAATTTTTTCGATACCTAATGGAAATGTCGTAAAGATGTTCTGCAAATAAATTTCTCGCCCATTTATCATTATTTTTACTTCTTGGTGATGTGTCTTCTTGAGGACATATACTTTTTTGGGTCGTCTTCCATGGTTCCACGGTTAGTTCTGTCGCTGACTTTTAAATAATGTTGAATTGTTTCATCTTTGATGTTCTTCAATAGTAATTTACTTTCTTTTATCGCTTTATTTTGCTTTTGTTCATAATGTAGTGGCGATCTTGTTCTTTGTCATAATTTTCGCAGTCTTCTTTTCTCTTCAATTTTCCGATTCCAATTCTCAACTACCACACTTGTTGCTTGTAGATATTCTTCTTTGCATTTATTAACTGTTGTTGTTTTTTATGTTGTTCCGGTTTTCAATTAAGTTGATGTTTTTACAATATTTGTATACAAAAGTTACCTCATCGATTGTCTTAATACTACACTGGATATAATTATTGGAATGCATAATTAATTTGAAAATTTGAATTACCTTACTCAAGGATGTGCATTCATTATGATGTTAATTCGCTGTTTCTTATATGTATGTAGGCATTAAATGTGAAGTCATATAAGTTTTATTAAAATTATCCAATTGAATAATCTAAAATCAGTCATAGTTATTTAACTATACATTGAAATATTTCAATAGAGTTGTGCATAAATCTTTACATAGTTTGTTGTTGAGATATTTTTACAACTTGTCGACAAACACTACATTGACACCTTTTTTTAGCTTCGATCACACGTCGTTACTGACACAAATCGTGAAGGTGAAGATACTAGTAGTGAAGATTCAGACTTGAGATAGCCAGCGTTGTAGGTACATCAGCGATTTCTAATGCTTGTGATGATAATTATACTCAAACGTGTAAACTAGTTTTTATATATGCTTAGCCATATCGTCTTATGATTACGACACATAAATGTTTCCATATGTATTTTCTCAAGTTCTAATAAAATTGTATTAAGGTAAACTGTACGCTATTGAATAAACTACTAATCACTGTACTATATGTGTATGTAGTCTAATACGCTCAAGTGGATATTGCTTTGGCAATACACAGATTTGTTGCACCAAATACACCTTTATAAAATATATTGCAGGCTTAGTATTACAGCGAATTATAACTAATTTAGTGTTGTAAAAAATTCTATTCATAAAATAGATTGTATTTAGCTAAAGAAAGAAGCAAAAAGTCCACTTTAAAAATAAATTATATAATAACTAACGATAGAATCATCTAAGTTTGAGCAATTTTATGAAGAAAGTTCTAGAAACAATGTCCGCATATGCATTCTATTAAATTAAATAATTTAACAAAAATATACCAAATATTTATTGATAAATCCGATAAATATTTTAACATTCTTTGATACAATTTGGAAACACATGGTGTATTTTGTGATTTTGTTGTCCCTATATATGATGACTATTATCATCTTTTATATAACGAAATACTTATAAAATGAAAATGAAAACGAAAATGAAATCAACAGCTTGTAGAAAAGTGATTTTCTTTTATTCTCAACAAAAAACGATATAAAGAAAAGCGAATAAAAACTTTTATTCATATATACGAGAACTGGAATACTCAATACGAGCCAGATATTGATAACCATAATACTGTCTTCAAATGAATAACTTATTGTTTTTCTGTGTAATATAAAAAAGCTTATCGAAATCCAGATACTTACCCTTAAAATAATCGAAAATTAATATATTATTATAATGTCAACATTAACTAGATTACCACAAACCAGTAAATAGAAATGAGTTCTGTCATCACTAATAGCAATAAATAATTTAGTATATTTCGTATAACTTCTAGTAATTAATCGCAATATTCCCTTTTATTTAATTTTATCCATTCATTACCTGGAAGAATGGCAAAAACCGATCATTCGTTTTTATATTGGTTTATCACCAATTAAGATGAAATGTTCTTCTTATTCAGTTTGACACTTTTTTTATTATACAAAATAACGTTGCAGATTAATATCGAACTTATATTATACATAAGACTTAAATTAAATGACGATGTATTGGGAACATTTCTTCATCTAGAAAACTACGTGATCAAAATATGGGCTAGGTTGAAATCAAAGAATGGAAAAATGAACATAATCTCAGATTTAAATTTGGTCAATTGTTGAAATTAACTTTATTCTCAGATGACCATAAATGCCGGTAAAAATTCATTTATTTGATTTTAAAGATTATGTATATCACTAATATAATGACTACGACCAACTGTCACTTTCCTCCTGAAACTGTAAATCTGTAGCGAGATATATCAATTCTCACGTAAAAATTCTTTCTAACCATGATTTCCTGATAAAATTTCAGATAGCATGATTATTAGAATATCGTTTTATGAGCAAAAAAAATCAAATATCTCTTGTATATCTTTGGAAAGGCGTTAAAGCAGAAAAAAAAGATGAGCATAATTTTGTGTTCTCTCAATTAATAGCTGTTTTCACAATCTTTTATAGATCCATAATATGTGCTTCGACTGACTGTGATTTTTATCCTCTGACAGCAAAGCTGTAGCTTTAACCATTCTTGAGATATTTCAAGTTTTTCAAAAAAAAATACATTGTAGCGGTAATAATTTACTGAATTTTTCTGTGTCAGGAAAACATGATTATCGGCGACAAAAATTGAAACAGAACTTTAAAGCCAACAAATATTAATTTGATTAAACTGATTGAAAGAAATATACGAGTTACACACATGTATACTTTTGACTTTCTAAGGAAATGATAAATGCCTGTAATTTTGTAAATCATGCTCTATTAGTCTGTTTTCATTAACTTCGATTAATAATATGCATTTCAACTGACTGCCACTTTGCTTCACAGGCAAATCTATATACATTTAACCATTTGAAATATTTCGGATTCCCCAAAAATTAAGACGTTGATTTTTAATTAAAAGAACCCATTTAGAATAGCAATAATCAATAATCAAAGTCTAGAATTACAAGATTACCTTAAAAAAAAATTAGGTTGTGTAATTAAGCGGTTCTCGGTTAATTTAATGAATTCAATTCTTATGTTTGAGAATAATATATCAAACCAATATCAATTTCATCGTCCATGATCTATTCCTTTTATTGGAACCAACTTTCTTTCTCAATTCATATGTCCTGAAGTTTGTGCATTGTATTACGTCACAAGTAACGGTAACTCAATAATAATTAATGTTAAAAATGGCATGTGATCTAAACTAAGAAGATAGTGTAAGTGTCATGTTTGTCGACATATCAACAAGTAACTGGGGATTTATGCACCATTCTACTGAAATATTTGAATGCAGCATAACCGGTTAATTATAATTGATACTTCATTTTGCAGTTAGTAAATTTCAATTATAGTTATAGTTGAGACAATTTATGTTGCATGTATAGAAATGTCAAATAAGTATCGTAATGCGGTTCTATATGCTCATAAGGTGTTAAGATTCAGATGATGATCAAGGTAATTATATCAGTCTTTCCATTTCGTATGTCTAAGTTTCTTTTTTTTTTTGGAACAATTCATATCCGATACCTTGTGATTTTCTAGCACCAGTATCGCAAACCAAAAAAACGCTAAAACACTGTAAATTTCATGCCTTTACGTAAGGTAACCATATTACCTCGATTTGCTTTCAGTGATAATATTGGTATTATCACATGCTTTAAAACTACCTAGTTACAGTCCGATCTGTAGTTATTCTCTAAAAATGACGAGACTTTAAAATTATCTACATTGTAACTTTGTACATTCAAATTTTCATTACATTCTAAAATTAAACAATTTACATTTGAAAGAAGCTATAGAATAATGAACGGGAACAATTGGGTGCTCGATAAGAAATTAATATTTTATCCCACTAAATTAGGTAACAGTGGGACTTATAAGTTACAACTCATTGTCTTCAATGTCCTCAAATCACATATCAATACGATTACGAGTTTTAGCATACAAACACGGATACGATTTAAAATGTTAGAACAATGCTTGAACTGACAAAAAACATGCAGTAGACTTAAGAATTGAGAAGCTACAAATTCGATAATCTGGGGAAGACCAGAATTCGATGAATAAGGGAATTAAATGTGTAACCAACAGGCATGCGAAATCAAAGGATTTGAAATGATTAACCTGACACATCAATATAATTAACAAATACGAATTAATTAAAATTCAATTTACGGTAAACATGTCGCTTTTTTTCACAAATCGACTCTTAAATTAATGGTTTCTAACTTATTAAGTGTTTAAAAAAATAGAATTTTTGAGCCCTAATAATTCAAATCAGTACCAGTCGAGCAGAATATTGAAATTATTTTTAATACAATATTTTACGTAAATATGAACTTTGATTGATAAACATTTTTGTTTGTAATTTTCAATATGGAGCTCGGTCATTGAAATAAACCTTCTAAAATTAAATTTCAGGTCGGTGTTTCTAAATTAAAATTAAAAATGATTTTCGATATTTGTTTTAAAATTTAATGTATTTTTCACGCCCCAACAAAATGTCCCACATTCAGCAAATGTGTAACAGGTGATCAGAAATATAAAACATAAAATGTTTGGTATTAAACAATAATTATGCCAACAATATTAACCGTTAATATATATTTAAAATTTAGCACAACTTACCAGGCGAGCAAAATTGTAAACAAAGAAAAAATATTCTATTTACAAAAAAAAAAAAACATGTCACGTTTCACATTAATTCGCCTTATGAATTAGGGATTCATAATCGTCTGGATACAATATTGATACAATTTCTAATGAATCGAAGTTTTAAATTAGAAAACATTTATGTACAGAGTTCGATAAAGTATCCAAATTGTTATTATTATATTACGAGCATAATATTCAATGGCAATTCTTTCTGACAACATATTTAGCAGATAGAGCCTTTTCCAATTTAGTGGACACCAAAACTAATTAAGCTTACTAATACAAGAGCTGTGATGTTATTTGCATTATATCTAATTAAATTGTAGTATATATTTTTCTGTCAGCTTTAAGTGAGATCCGTCATTTCGACACAAACTATATGATGTATTTTAGTCCGTATTCGAGTAAATGCCAAAGCTACTGTTGCTTGGCATCTTCCTCAATTGAGGCTTCTATTAATCAAAGTCAGCAGAATTGCCAGTATCATCAGTGTTTACGAGTTCAAATTTGCGTTGAATAATTGAGATAATTATCATTTCTGAAATGACATAAATCATTAGGATTATTCCGTCATTGTGTATTGATTTTATATTATGCCAAAAAAATTCTAAATGTGCATCAACGGCAAAAATTTTGTTTGAGTTATGATGAATGGGGGCTATATCTTTTTGACCATTGTATATAATTTAATGGTTGTTTAATGTTTTTTTGGCAAATTAGTCATGGGTTTAAAATGTTTTGAATAAAATGTAATTAAATAATTAAGTATATTTAGATTTTAAATCCAATTCCCTGCAGAAGTTGTGTATATGTAATTCAACTTATTTTTCAGCACCACCATAACTTGCCAAATAACTTCAAAAATATTGGAAATGCTTCCAATATTTCGTTTATTATTGTATTATTGACGAACCAATCTTAACTGAACGACACTTAACACTTCAGTTTAAGCTGCATGTACAATGTACTTATGTTTGCTAACAGATATATGTCGACAAAAAGTCATAACTTTAAGTCGATTGGTTAGAACCTATCTTATACTATGTGATTTCTTTATTAAATTCACGTTTGCCATAATGCAATCTAAGACGAGTAATAACAAGGGTGGCGACAAAGTACATTCCTGCTTAATACCTAAGAAGCAAGAGTACATATTATAAGTCACAATCTACGGATCAAGTTTATAAATGTAGACGGTTGCCCAATGATTTCAAGAATTGTGCATAAAAAAAAATCAGCCTCGCGTATTCGGTCGAATCGGATGACCATATTTCACCAATGATGTAATACAGATGCAATGTGTTGTACTAATCCACTTTTTACAATTCTAGCTCAATATTATCAGTTTCGGATAACTCACCCCATTTTAAATGTAGCATTGCGTAATTGATTTCACTTAGACATGGAACATACATTTTTAATTTTTTGAGTGGCTGATCTTGTGCAAAGTAAACTTTGACCAATTTGAATTCCTCGGGTAGTTTAAGTTCTCTCATTTTAAATGAAACAGTCAATACTGAAATGAATTGGACGTTTTGTGCTGTTGTACTTTTAATTTTCTTTTAAGACAATAGGTTTTGCTCATTGTAACCGATATTCAATATTTTTGAAAAGTTTATGCTTATTCCGCCTTGTAATTTTTCCAACTTCTTTATCCAATCGACGTGATAATTGACTATGATATTACATCTTTGTGTCATCCATTCATCGAGTGTAAGCCAGACTTACACTTGGTTTTTCACGTATGTTTGTAAAATTCCATATTCTAATAATCATATACAATTCGGGAGCATTTCTTGACCTTTGACATATAATTGAAAATATTCAAAAAATTGAGTTACAGGCCCACAGCTATCAAGGTTGATGGAATTGATTTTAGTTCCTAAATTTGTGCACATACACGTTCTAGCACTTATTATTTAAGCATATGACTTTAATTTGATGATGTTAATGTAAAACGTTATTGTCAACAGTCTGCTCGTGATGGTGAACATCCCAAATTCTTTATCCAATTGACTATACTCTATTTAAAAATTCTGTATATCTTAAGTCAAGTGTCCACTATTGAGTTTTTTCTGTAAAGTGTAGTGCGTAAAGTGTAGAGACTCTATCTACAGTACTATTGAGCGCCTCTACCACTCTCTTCCGTACTCTGTAGAGCTGTTTTGAGTACAGCTCTACCATGATCTTTTCAGACACTGTACACTAAAGCGTAAGTTTTCTTTACTGTAGAGACATATGGAAAAGTTGATCAGTTTTGATATTTTATTTCGTGTTTTCTTTGATGTTGATGCCATTTTCCCCGATAAAATGCAGATTTTATTTAATTAAATTGATTTTATTTTTATTTTATTAATATTATTATTATTTATTCATATTATTAATATTAATATTATTTTATTTAATTTTGTTTTTTTTTTTAATATATCAATTCACATGAAAAAAAAGACAAAAACATACGACTACTACTATTGTAGAGTAGAAACTTATCATACATGTTTAGCAAAGTGTAGAGAATGTGTATAGCTTTGCCATTCACAAAAAGTAGCATGTACACTATAGAGTCTTTTAGTCGAGAGAACTTTCACATAGAGTGTGAGAAGAGCGATTATGTAGAGCTAGAGTGGGTGTATACACTGCTCTACGCATCATTACGCGTAAGTTTTCTCTACCTCTACAAAAAAAAAAAAAAAAACTATAGTGGACACGAGGCTTTACGTTAGTTTTGTAGATCTTGTATTATATGTTTCTTCTCAGCAGTAAGTCGCTAAATTATCTGCAAAATGACATTTTTTATAATCGTTCTGCTGTCGTACAACATTAAATGGTTTTAAAGTCTTTTCTTTTATCCCTTTGCATCTTTACCAATAGTTTAATATGAATAATCAGCTCAATGAAATCGTCATTACTGTAAACATCCACACCTCTGAAGCTGTATACATCCTACAGTGAGTTTATCCACGTCTGGGTTATTGGGGATAATCAATTATTTTTTTTATTGTTTTGCAATTAATTATACTATCAATCAGAAGATAGATTGATATGTTTCTGATACAAATGACAATATCTGACTTTTAAGTCCGATCAATCCTACACTACTAATTGACTATAAAATGTGACTTTGTCATCTATTTTCTGACTTCATGTCTCTTAAATTATTAAGCCAATTATGGGAAGCTCGATTTTGTTTTTCCATGCAAGGTTCTACCACATATTCCATATTCCAAAGCATGTACGTTTAGCTAAGGAAAAGGAACTCATTATATTTTTGTTCAACTTAGCGAATGTCTCAAATAGTTCATATAAAAAAAATTCAACAGCACATGTGACAAGCCCACATTTATTTTGTTTATGGTGAAATTGATGTTAGCTCCTAAATCAGTGAATAGGCACGGTCTAGCACCAACTATGAGTTTAATTTGAATATGATAATTTAAAACACTATTTTTAAGGTATACTGGACACTTGATGAACATATCAAAATGTTTGATCCTTAACCATACCGTCCAAATAGTATACTACATAAAATATCCATTTCAAACATATATTCTTTCTGAGATTATTCCTCTTTATTCTACATATATATATACGTGTACATAGTAATATACAGATTTTTATCTAGATAGCATCTATTATCCACAATATACTTGTACCTTTAACTAAGGATGAAGTAAATCTTTAAATTATTCATGTGACTTTCTGTTACCTTTCGTTAAAATAATACGTTTTTTTTTCTTCATTGTACAACTTTTCTTCTGTTTTTATCGCTCAATATGACTATAATACTGCATTATATATAAGATTTTCCTCACTAAATTTAAATTTTCATTTCCTTTAGAAAATTATGATAGTCAGGCAAATATGAACAGTAGGTACTGAATTCCATTTTCTATGCATATCAATTATGGAATTTTAAAAAATATTAATTTTTTTTAACATCGATGAATACAACTAATTATATTATAATTTGAAGATTGGTGTCCTTTAAAATTCCATTAATTTTTCATTGTGCTTAAAACGCGATTAATATTATAAATAAATTTAAGGATAGATGTTTTTTTATTGCAATTTAATTTTCTTATTTAATATTTCTTATTCAATGCACTAAATAAAAGAAAATTAAACCGGAAATTGAAACCATAATTTGAAGGCGACAAAGTGTTAAGATTAATTTAAAATTCTCGTACATCATTACCGCAAAACAGGAAGTCCCTATTTATAAATAATTTCATTATTTTTCACAATATTAATGGCATATTCCTTGTATATGGTAAACTGTTCAATATTCTATTTTGTGCCGGAAAATAAAAATTATATCAATGATGAAATATTTTGATTTTGCCTATATACGTAAAAGGAACGGAAATTCACCAGGAAAAAAAGAATCCAGAATAATTTTACATAAATTTATTTGAATTAAAATAAATAAATAATAAATATAAGGTATGATAATTATAACAAAATTGAAAATAAATAATCATACTGAATTATATTATACTGAAATTAAATAAATATTTTAAAATAATAATTAGGTACAAAATGCCTTGAATTTAATAAAAAAAAATAATTCATAACACCATTAAATACACGAGCTTTTGCATTTGATTAATTAAAGTCAATAAAAATTCAAAACACAATTCTGTTCATTTGCATAATAAAATATTATTTAACAACACGAATGAATAATCTGTAGAAACTATGTTTATATTATTATTATTATTAATATTATTATAATTGTTATTAAATTCAATTTGATTCTGAATAACCTTCTGTGAGATATTATAAATCTTTAAAATATCTGCAAATATCGTTAATTATTTAAAGGCAATTTTATGGGACTTTAAATCGCAACCACAATCTATAATTGCTCCAATGTATATATGCGATGATCAATTTACACTCGACTATCTCCAATTTTAATAATTAAATGTATAGCTGTGAACTGTTACTGAATTAAACTTTAGTGTTATCAAAGATCAATTTCTTTTCGAAAGATATCAATTTCCCTTAGAACTTTAATTACACTCTTTATTTCGCACCTAATACCACATCCAAAATGTCAGATTGGCTAATATGAGAGGCAATTCAATTGTGTTCTATCGAAAGTTGCCTCTTAGATTCAAGACGAACACGGACAAAACAAAATTGGGAAAAGAATTTAATGATTTTGATCTCATGTATAGTGGCATAAGGATCAACGAACTCATTTGAATATTGGTTTACTTTTGCATCATCGATTTGAACAGAACAAACTTAATATAAAATACGTTAGCGATTGATTACGTATAGTGTCTCTCAAGTTCGATAATAATTCAATGCATATAAGCCACGATAAATAACTGAGTCATTAAATGATGCATTCCAGACAGAGGAAGTGAAGATTTTTGTTGCAACTGAAAATAGTACAAAAGCCTAAAAACTCCGGTGGAAACATAGTTAATGCCAAAATAACGTAAATTGAAAACGAATACTGGTACCGTTTTAGTAAATATATGGAACGTGACTAGTATGATGGACAAAAAAAAACTTAGAACTTTCTCTGAAATAGATAGAAACCTGTGAATGAATAACCTAAAAATTCATCAGTATTTGCTGAAGAATATAGATTACGTGATTGCCAGAAGTAATTTACTAACACAAGATAGTTTCATTTTGAATATAGATAACATACCAATTGAACAAGTTATGAGCTTTCATTATTTTTACGCAGAAACAAGCAGCCATCAATTCGCTATCAAACAAACAAGGTTACATCATTATCTCGTTGCATTCGTGACATCATTTGGAGAAACATGTTGATGTTGCTAGAAAGTAAAATTTAAGTGTATAAAACATGCGTCAGACCTATTTTAATATATGCAGTTGGAAAACCACAGTGGTATGTCTAGAACTAAATAAGTACTACAGAAATCTTCTTTCTTTTTATAATCTATTATCACCGGTTATTCAATTAGAAACAGAATTAGAAAGAAATGATATCTTATATGAATGTTGAATTTAAGATATAATAAGATGGACAAGAACCAGAAGGCGTTATTGGAGAGAAATTGTGTTGAAAGAATGCTAGTTAATAGATTAGCAAAATATTACAATGAAACAACATCCAACACGACATTTAGGAATGCCATCGCAAAGATGACGATAAAGTTAACCATCCGTATCACAAAACTGACAAAAAATGATCAATTTTATGACGTTACGATATGTGAAGCAGAAGAAGAAGAAGAAGAAGTTTCGCAGATCCTTGATTTCGATTTCGCTGTATGTTTGTAACACTTTTGTTTCACAATGAAAATGACCCAGTGTTAAATCTTGCACTTTTTGTGTCTTGATTGGTTTCAACCTGAATTAATGAAGAATGTTGTTCATTATCAACAATATTTTTTTGTGTGTTTTTCAAAAATGTGATTTCTGAAGAATGCGAACAGTGAGTTTAAATAATTTTAGTTGTTATATGAGAAAATACATGAAAAAAATAGACGTCCGGTCAACACATAAGCAATTCCAATTGCTTATGTGTTTTCCGTTTTTTTTTTTCAATTAAAGGATATGAATATGAAGTTAGTGTACACTTGTGTGAAACATATTCAACTGTATAGCCAAATTTGCGGTACTCTGACTGTAACTTTCAATGGTTCGCTTCCTTCTTAAGTTCCTTCTAGTGATTGGAATCACAATTGTTTTAAAATGTTGTATTTAGAACTGCTTCGTAGAACACTAATTTATTATACTGTCAAGTACTTTGAATTGACACTATGTTGCAATATCTATCTAGAATTATAATGGATATATCATTGACATGTTTTTGATACCATAGCCATAATTGCAGAGTCACACTACAATTCTAAATATCAATGGGATTATACAATCTATATGACATATAGGCATACAGCTGTAGCTAATAAGAAGTGTCAATTTATAGTGAACAGCATATTATCCACGTGATATAGGTAAAAACGGGACTACATCGAGTTGATGCAATTGGAAAAAGTATTATTACTTTGCTGACAAATATAATCTGCATTACAAGTTGCATTATGACTGTTGTAAACATCTGACCTGTTTTGAACTCGATATTAGTACTAAATTATTCACTTTAAGTTAAACCATACTTAATATGCTTTAAGATAATTTTTGACGTAATTTTCGTACGCTTAATATTTTCCACAGTTAAATAACTACAACTATGACAACAATATTTTCAATGTGTCAATAACTAATAAAATGCTGCAAATGGTAGCCTATACCAGCCGAAACTTTCCAATTATTTATGTACCGTAACAAATAGTAAACCCTGATTGTACTTTTTATATCAAACATGCACGTCACACTGTCTTCCAAAAAAGTAAATTTGAATTTTCGAATTGAAAACGTATAATCAAAGTGGAGCAGCAGTTATATACTTTGTTATTCCAAAACGCTTATTTCCAAAACGTAGACAAACACAACAAAAACACTATTTTACCCTCGAGTTACCGGCGACAATAGATAAATATGGATACATTTGGATGTTATTAGGTCACGGCATTCATAACTAATTACTTTATTAGAAATCAATTTGACCTACTACATGATGTCTAATGTACAGTTAAAAGTTAAAATCAATTACGAAATTAATAATACCACATAAACCATTGATTATGTTTAATAAATGCTTGCAACTTTAGTTATTCAAATAAAGTATCCCTAATGGTTTCTAACTTGGTTTCTAATTAAGAAACATACAGTTTTTCTTAACATGACATTATGCTCGTAATTATGCTATTGCGACGGTATATTTTATTATGTAGTAATAAATTTACGACTTATAGCATTTTACTACTTATAATAGTTCCTTTCAGTACCTACATTTAATATTATATATAAATAGTCATCTTAACTACCTTATATGTATTTATGAATATATACTAAGTAATAATATTAATTATATGATAATGTTATGTAATCATAAGGTCTAATGCAAGAATATTGTCGTCAAAAAATAAATAGACATTCATATATACGAGTACACTCCAAGGATTTGAAATGAATATGTATTTGGGAAACTTACTGGATTTAATTGTATAATGTATGTATAATGTTAGGGTTATGTGTAATCTCTTGAATGGGATATACCAAAATTTGAGTGACATCAGCAAAGTTAAATCAGTGCATGTGTTTACCATTATTTCTGTAGATTAAATGTATACATCAAAATATTATCTGAAATAAAATTTTTACAATATACATAACCTACAAACTTTTAGTCAATTAAAGGTTACACAACCAAATTTATGTATTTTTAACATTTATAATGGCTGTTGCTTCACAACATTATAAATACAAATTAAATTACTGAAAAGTTACAACGTTATTATGTTGTGTATTGTTTTATTAATGATTACACAAATTTCGCATTAAAATTTTAAAATATTCCATTTATGGTTACGAAAACATCATAGAATTCCACTTTGATGTATAGTTTCCAACCTTTATATTTTATAATTAAAGGATTAGAAAGCTTATGAGACAACATGCTTATCATCTCTACTGCTATTGTTTACAATTTCTGGTCACTATCTTTATTTCAATTGTCATCATTATCACTGGTACCTGTCCACATTAATGAATTTTAAATCGACCAGGTCCTCTACTATCCCTAAAATTTTAGTTCATTGCGAAATCATTGCGCTCAGACGCGCCTTATTTCACATCTGACAATCGCCTGCCAATCGAGTTCATCGCCTCAATATTCGACAATCTCCACAAATTCACATTTGATATTGACCAAAAAATTCTTAATATGCATCTAAGGAACCTATTGATGAAAACTTGGATTTGCTTAGCATGACGAACACCTGCCACGCCTTTTGTATGCATGATTTGACATATTTTTCAGTACCACCATCTTTTGCTAAATAACTTCTCAAAAATTAACAACGAGACGCACATATTGGTCAGATTAAGATTATAAAATTTGAAATATTCCTTAATCTTTTAAACTCAAATATACTTTTCAAAACTTCGTATCGATAGACGTCAAGTTATATTATAATCATTATCATTATCTCAAAGTCTACTCTACAACTTTCATTGTACTTGGTCTCTGATCAACACCTTTTACATAGCTTAATTTTTTACCACTGTTTTGTGAGACTTGAATGCCTGATCTTCACCACTTTGATCTTGAACGACTACATTATATATTGCTCTCACGATAACTGTTAAGTACATGTCTTACAATATAATCATAACGTTTTATCTCAGTGTATGGCCAATTCAATTCTATGTTGTCGTCAATTAGATTTTAAATGAGTAATGAGGATATTTGAGTATCGTCCAAACAAACTAGTAAGTATTCATATACAAGGACTGCGAACATTTGTAACTGATTTTATCTTAATGTTTACGCTAATAATTACATTTATTTACTCAATGAACGGATTACAAGTATGCTTAGTGTTACGCAATTATTAATATTAATTAACGGCTTGAATATAAGAAGGATCGAGCGCACAGATCTAAAATTATCGTACTTACACATTTTTGTAGAGAAAGATCGTGAACTATCAACATTGTTTGTATTATGTCACCTCTGATAAATTAAAGATATGAGGACATTTTTAAATTGATTAATTTAAAATGGAAATATTGGATTATCCTTCATTAACGTATTTCATTAACATTAATAATTATTTTTTAAAATTTGTATGCATTATAGAAGCGAGATTTGTATCAAATGTTCAAATTCAATAACCTTGAAATCTCATACCCTATTGATGAGTTACTGACTTAGCGTTAGGCGCACTGGCTACAAAATAATTTAAATTCAGAATCACCACTCCTTGCCCCTAGAGTAGTGACTACATACTATAGGGGATGACATAATAACAAGAACCCTATTAGCATTTGTTGTGCAAATGCTCCTTTTACCCCTCATATAGGGGATAAACTTTTGTCATGTGGGATAGCCCCTATCAAAAATGTATTGTCACTAAAAGAAATTAATTTCTATTTCTTCTCGTTTGTTTCTCGTTTGTTAATTTTGGAATATTCGGTTAGATATTTTTATCGTTTTTAATAGATTATGGATTCTTAATACAACTGGCGAGTTCTAGTATAAAGTAATTTTTTAATTATTAAGCGGACAAACTAAATTAAATTATTAAACTATTCAATAAATTATCCTATTATATTTAGTGTTGTATATTTTACATTCAATCTTCTACAGCTTGTGTATAGACAAAATGTGGACAATGTCGACCATTTATAGACAATGTTGATAATTGCTAGAGAATGAAAAAAATTGTGTAGACTATGTAAACAATTATTGTGTCATTATGTAACTGATGCACCAAGCTATTGATCTAGATTTAGTTTATAGAATTTTGTTTTTCGATTCTGTATACTGTCATCGTTAACTAGTTATTGCAATAATAGTTGCAGAGTAGTCATCCAATGAAGCGCAATCATACAAATGAAATGTGTGCTACAAAATGGGATGTATAACATATATACGTACAAATATATCCAAATTAAGTTGGCTGTCACTTCACATATAGCTTTATCTGTAAATATAGAAGTATATGCGAGATTTTTCTCGATTGCATCTTTTGTAACCAGAACATACACCAACGTTGATAATGAATAATGCAGATGATCCATAATTGCTTCGTGTATCTTGTCATTTAGATATATCCTGGTTAACAGAAATATACATTTCGAAACACCTTGTTTCACTAAAAAATGCCGTTTCTAATATTTGTAATCGTTGGGAATCAATTTTATTATTCGTAAATTTCTCATTCATAATTCCTATTTTTCATAACTTTAATGTAAGTAATTTGTCTGATGGTAATTTATGTGAAAATTTCAATTCAAATTTCAATTCAAAAAATAGGTCTAAATAATTTACTGATTGATTTTATTGATTACATTGACTATATTGTCTGACTACTACTAATATTTAATATATTTATTCGACATATTTTTGGAGGTTTAATAACATGTGCATCCTGTGGGAAAGAATAATTAGGGCTAAATCTGGAGAAAAAAAAAAGGATTA
>JANSTX010008180.1:3857-19621 GCA_027564355.1 Penthetria funebris | reverse complement strand
TAATTAATTGTTCTGCTCATTTGTGTTTTTAAATATTCTATAATATATTTATAAATTTACATATTTAATATTTAGTTTAAAAATTAAAGTTAAAAAACAAAAACTTATTAAAATGTAAAAGGAAAATGTAAAAATAACAAACGGTTCAGTACGGTTGAATTTAATTTAATGAAAGTCGACATGAGAGAGAGATTTTGCAATTATGAAGTTGTTGAATAAAAATTTAAAAATTAACATCACATCTACTTCCTTTTTTCTATCTACTGGTTAGTTAAATAATTTAAAGAACATCTTCATTTGCCAAGCACTGTATAGGAACACAACCATAAGTTCAAATGTAAGAAGAACAATTGCATATATATGTCAACGTCGTCTGGAAATAATATATACAAGTAATAGCAAATAAGAGTATTTATTTTTAACATCTAATTAGTTAATCGAATAAACGTAACTTTCAGATCGCATTGTTCTGTAAACATAAACGATAGAACTGTGATTATAAGATAAACAGGACAAAAAAGTGTGTCAGATTCAGAAGTCGTGTTATTGTTGTATACATACAGGTTATGCCGATTTGGTTTTAAAAATGTGTAGGAACAAATTTATTGAAATATCGATTTAGACCTTTATTCTGTAGACACTCTATGTGTGCCGGGTCTTTGCATTGGCATTGGTAAAAATTCACGATTACACGATATAATTAAAAGTTCATTAAAAGCAAACGTACAGATACTGGGTGTGCAGAAGAGGATTTTTTTTTAATTATTTAACTATTGTCAGTACAAACTTACCAATTTTATAGTAATTTTTTATTGTATTCTAGAATATCACTTAATGATATTTTACCAAATATTTTATGATTTATAATTAAAACTTTATAGTCATATAAACATATATATATATATATACCCTTTTGTTTTTAATTAAAATTTTAAATATCAATTCTATACACATAAATCTATTGTAAATAATAATTATTATTTTAAAAATTACCCTATAATTTGTCATCACAACAACTGATGATTGTTATGTTTAATCATTTGTCATTTATCACCAACCAAAAATTTTAATAATTTATTAAAAAAAAAAAAAATACGAGCAAAAAAACTTAATATATTATTTTCATTATTGTTAGTCTATTTCTGGAACCTAAAATATTAACAATTTAAAATAAAAAATGTTAATTGAAATAAAAAAAAATTAACGAGCCTGCCACTTAAATTGCGATTGCATTATCCACTCTTGACCTTTAGAATAATCACATGGCCTTAAAAGTGGCGTTGATGGATCTTCTTTTGATGGACGAGTTAAACAATGTCCTGAATTTACATGTTTGATTGTCTTCTCCTATTAAAAACAAATATAATTTATTAATTAATAAAAATTTAACGTTTGTGGAACTAGTCTGGGGTTCGGATCGATCACAAAAGTGAATTTAATGCCAGAAAAAGTGCTTGAAAAATACATCCTGTTTAGGTGGTCATCGAAAACATTGTTTTACTTTGACACTAACATCAATTGAAACACAGCTAAAATTGCAAGACACGGTTAAAATTGCGATTGACCACCCAATCACTTAATAACATTCAACTTTACTAATCTAAGCAGATATGAGCTTGCAATACACATTGCTAAAACACTTACGGTACGTTTACACAAGTTGACCAATTTGTCAACATAAGTCTGGTCAATTTTTAGCTACTCTGTTGACAATGTAAGCCGATAACAACTTTTCATTTACACTTGTTGACACAGTTGGGCACAAAATGGTATGGTCAACGATTGCGACACAAAATCTGAGGTATTACAGAGCGAATTATCAACAAATTGAATTGCAGAGATAGGAACATCTAACTTATGCGACAGCAAACATGACCCCTTAAATCTTAGATGCTCTTTATTGAGAGTATTATACATATTTACTCGATCAACTGATCGTAATAGTTTTTTTTATTGAAAATAAAGGAATGATGCAGAGTGCTGTCATGAATATAACTTTAAATAGGATTAGATGTAAATCAAATAAGATCGTTTATAAAAATGAGAAAAACAATAGGAGATAAAACGGCACCCCGTCATCTGCATCTAATGGATATATGTCAGTAGTAACGCCATCCAGAAGAATTACCTGAATTGAGTGCTCCTTAAAAAAAAAGCAGATATCCACAGTCTTAGATTGTTATAAGCTTAGATAATAGAGCACCATGCCAAACCCCAAAAACCAGATATCCACAATTTTAGGTTGTAACATCCGTATAAGTTAAGCTTAGATAATAGTGTACCATGACAACCCCGATCAAATGCCTTAGATTTATCAAGTGCAAGGACAGTTTCCTCGGCGAAAACGTGAATTCTCCAGAATTCTATTACGTATGTCATTATATCCCCAGTTGGTCTTCTGGATCGAAAGTCGTATTGCCGATCAATAATTAGATTGTTAGACTTCCAATAAGGTACAATTTTATAAATTAGAATTTTTTCCAATACCTTAGTAATATGGAAGTTTTCACAATCGGTAGTGGAGTTGTTTTATTGCTAAGTATTTCTGATAACTAGTTTTGCCTACTAGAACAGATATCAATACACAGCTAGATTGTAGTGTTAAATATGTAAGAATAGTTCAGATTTACGCACCGAAGGAGCAGAATATTTTTACAGATACAAACAGTAAAGTAGAGGACTTTCAATATTTGAGAAATTTTCTGACAATATTAAATGGTAGTGCTGAAATAAATGTAAAGTTTCGCATCTAAAAATCTCGACTAATGATTGGTACGTTAATTAGAGTCTGGCGGTCGTCGCAAATTTCAAAAAACTAAGTATTTATCGGTACTATTGTACTAACTGAAATCTACCATATTTATTATCTAAACCAATTCATGTATGTTCATATCAAACATCTTCATTAACAAATATCGCCAGCAATATCATAATTTAACTGTCTAACATAAATTTTTGGCATACAAATTGAATTTTAGTTCAAAATAATTTCATCCATTACTTACGTTATTATCATATTTCCATTCTTGATTGCCCTGCATACCATGGCATCGTACTAAATTTACTGGACCCTTTGGATTAGCCGCATCCAAACAATTATCATCTGACATTATTTGATGTCGTTTTGTATAGGCAAAAACTTGATTACCACCTAAGCCATGACAATAGCTACTACCAACTTTTTCATTTGATTTACGACCCATTGTATCCAGACAATTTAACGTTTCAGCATTCCGAATCTTAAATTGATTGAACAGATTGAACATTTTAATTAGCATTGTGTAATAAAAATATATATAATAAGAAAAAATAATACTGACCTCTCCCAGAAAGTAATAATCCAATGGCATTTGACTTTCTGGATAAATATTCTCCAGGTACCATCTAAAACTTTTACATTTCAAACGTTCACGTAATGCTCTCCTTTCGCTAACATCACCGGCTGTTGCTTTACGAGCACCTAAAATAAATAACTCATTTTAATGGATATTATCATATAGTAATCACAATGAATCTAAATTATATAATAGGAAAGAGATATTAACTTCATATTATTATACATATCGTATTAAATTATTAAAATAGATGTGATTGTATTGTTTATAAAAACAAAAAAAAAAATAAACAAAAACAATACAAACAGTAACAAAAACTACGTGACATATTTGCAAATTAATCGTGAATAGTCTCCCAAAGAGGAAGTGAAGTAATTCAACATTAATAAGTAATATATATGCCCCCTCCATGTCGACTCCTAAATAAAGTGTCCGCGTATCGAGACAATTGTCAACTAATACTCTGATTCTACATCTGTAATATTCTGTACAATCTTGCATAAATCCTACCTAGTTTTATTTATCACAAACAGCAAAGCTGTAGGTGTATGAAACGTTGAAATCAATGAAGATATTCAACATCGATTGAAGTGTGGTTGGATCAAGTGGAGATCAGTGTCTAGAGTTTTATGTGATCGAAAAATGCTATAAAAGATAAAGGGGAAGATGTGTGAAACTGTTGTTACCAGCTATGACTTATGGTTCTGAATGTTGGGCTGTAACAAGACATGATATGCAGAAACTACTACTGATGGTCATCCGGTATAACATTGAAGTTGAGTTAAGAACGATTATATTCGAGGAAGTTTAAAAGTTACACCCATCACTAATATAATGACTTAAAGTAGATTAAGATGGTTCGGTCACGTAATGCGTAGGAGGAGAAGAAATGGAGAAGAAAATGAAGCAGCAGAGAGTGGATCCATTTCGATACAATCGGTTCGTGTAAATAGAATTTTATACAAAGTGAAATTTGTTACAATAACAAAATAATGTTAGCATTCATCGAAATCCTCATATTTTTGAAGGTCGATCTAAATGGTATCATAGGGACGGACAGCACCTGCACTTCACGTCAAATATTGAAAACTTTCGACGAACCAATTTTCATTAGTCTTTGAAATAATTATTTTTAAGACCAAACTGTGAACTATACTTCACAAGTCGCTACAGTTGCAAATGAATGTATGTCTTTGATTGTGTGTTAAAATATATATGTGAATATGTCGTTGTAAAAGTAAAAAAATCTTCGAATAGTTAGACCTCACTTGGTATCATACGGTTATTTTATTGTTCTACGTTTATGATAACCTAATAAAAGACGATCAGAGAAAACGCACTAAATACATTTGTGTTTAACCACATAAAAAAAGCTAGCTTTATTAAAGTCAACGAACAGCATATAAAATTGCGTTTGCTATTAAATATTAATGTATTTGTGTGATTCTTAAAATATATATTAGATCTGAAGCCAGTCTGCTCTTTCCAAATAATCGCTTCCTAAAATGCACACACACATACCCGCGAAAAACTAACTCCATTCTAGTTATTATCAACCATACCGTGAACACCCATTACAGATACATTTTTGTCGTCCATATATGCATAATTCGTAGGAATTATTCTTCTTCTTGTACTGTTTTAATCTTACTGCGTTTATATAATCAGATATTCGTTTTCAGTCAACGAGACTTCGCTTTGAATTATTATTATGCAAAAAAAAATCTATACGGTTACTATAATGTACATGACTCGAATTCCACATAACAAAAACTCTCGTAGATGAATTACCATATCAGATTTTCTTCCCGCATATCTCTATCCTAACAACGAATTTGTATATCTTAAATTATTGTGTCGCCTACGCCAACTTCATCGATTCAAATATGGTACATATCGTATATGCGTTTTCATAAACCAACTATTATCATTGTATTCCGGCTCAATTCGAGAAAATTTGTTATCGATTCGCCTGTAATTAACATAACTACGAGTCCCTAGATATTAATTTGCAAATATGCACCTAATGGCTCTTACTATATTTGCTGAGTGTAATTTAATAGTGATATTATTATTATTCAATTAAAAAAAATCCTTTATTATATCACATGTAGCGAAGTACAATACTAACGTTTGTGATTTTTGAATATTTATTTGAAAGATGATAACTCATCGTGCCCATGATGTTCACCGTACACATAGTGAACTTTTAAATTATCTGAGACTAAAAACCATGGGCTGGTGAGGTATGATTGAGGACTAATTCGATACATTCGGTAAATTAAACTAATTTAGAAAATAAGTGAACAGTTATACTGAACAGTTTATACAAGTTGAAACTATTCTTCTATTTACAATTTGCTGTAATTTACTCATCACTTCTGACAGGGAAACTGAAGGAAGAGTGAAGTATATTAATCGAAATCCACCATATTAGTTAGGAATTAATCAAATATATAAATAATGCCCTTCAAATATTGAAGTAAAGACTGTAGATTTGAGAAACATGTGCATTTCCGTTACAACTAAATTATGATACATGATAATATTTGACATTCTGCGCTAGATATCTCTTTGCTCCGTGGGTTACTAAAATATAATGTAATGGGCAGTATACAAATTTATTGTGTTGATATTAATTGTGGGAATTTTAAATACGTAACCGAATAGAACCTATAATTGCATTGTTTCCTATTTTACATGTACATATAATTCAGTTAATATAGAATTTATGAAAATAACAAATTGGCAAGCAAACTACAATTATGATAAAATTAATATAAATATTTTTAACAACCCATCAATGCACAAATAAAAGCTATATGTTTATATATATATATGTATATTACACTAAAACCCAATCAAGCATTTAAAACTATAAATTTGTTAGTAAATAAAACACAATTAAAAACCTGGATTAAAGCTGTAGTAAAATTCACTCCATTCGTCGAGCCATACATCAACCAATCGAGCATTATTTTTATTAACAATTTGAGAAGTACCACCAGGAAATGAGTATGGTGTAGCTTTTCGAAATACATGACCAACACGTGAACATGGCAAAATTTCTAAGATACCACCGCACATCCATACCTTTTAGTGAGATATTTTAAAAGGATAAGCCATATATTATTTTGATTAGTAAAATTATTAATACTTATTTCTATATTATTTTTAGTTTCATATTAATATTTATTATATTATTTGTTAGATTTATTATTTTCTTAATTAAAAAAATAAAATAACATTCCTTTCTCTCAGCAAGCAAATTATGAATTACTTAAGTTTGTTAAGAACAACCTGAAAATACTTAATGAAAATAAAAAAAAAAAAATGAAACAACAAAAAATTATATATACCATCATATAATAGTAATTTTAATAAAAGGTTAAATTAGCACGTTGCAGAACATGTCTGGATGAAAATTAGAGAGAATTGTTTATTCGGTTAATAATTTAAATCAAGAGACCTGGAGATTCATTGTTCTTACCATAGTAATTCTATATTTATTATGAATACTTCTAATAATAAATGTAGTACTTTGACGGTAAATACGTAACATGTTGAAGGCATTGAGCAACTGATACCAAATGAATTAATGATAATAAGTACAGATTAATGAGTCTGTTACAATTAGATTAATATGAGGGAAAAAGCTGAATAACCCGACATATAATACAAATTTCGAAACATCACCTAATGTATCGCCTATCATAACAATAAAACTGATTCTATGATCTATAAATCTCACTGTACACAGCGTCCACCACTGTTCTGTTTGACTTCATCATACTAAAGAGAGTAGTCTGAGAAAACTGTTGTAAATAAATAAATCGCAAGAAAAATATTCTCGTTTCGATCACCAATAGTAAAAATTAAAAGATGTGAGCATTCTATTTTATGTTAAGAAAATTGTTCAACATAAAATATCAAACACGTGCGGATTTAAACTTTTAGATTTTATGTATGTACATTTTGATTACATACTATGGCCTGGAAGCAAAACATAAACTATTCTTAAGACGATGCTTAGTTTAAATTTTATAATGGTAAGCAAGTCATTGCCGATGTTCAACTATTGTTTTAGTACGGCTTAAATAAGTATTTCAAATTTTGCCTTCATATTGTTAAAAATTATTTTCGCCATATGTAGAGTACTGCAATGATTTTGTTATAAAGGCTCGTGTCCACTATAGATTTTTTTTTTGAAGAGGTAGAGAAAACTTACACGTAATTACGTGTAGAGAAGTGTATACACCCACTCTACATAAGCGCTCTTTTCACACTCTACTTGGGAGTTCTTTCGAGTAAAAAATTCTATAGTGGACACGAAATTTTTATGTAAATGACAGAGCTTGTACCTTCTCTACACTTTACTAAACATGTATGATAAGTCTTTTCTCTACAATAGTAGTAGTCGTATGTTTTTGTTTTTTTTCATGTGAATTGACATATTAAAAAAAAGCAAAATTAAATAAAATAATATTAATATTAATAATATAAATTAATAATATTAACAAAATAAAAATAAAATCAATTTAATGAAATAAAATCTGCATTTTATCGGGAAAAAAATGGCATCACCATCAAAGAAAACACGAAATAAAATATCAAAACTGATCAACTTTTCCATACGTCTCTACAGTAAAGAAAAATTACGCTTCAGTGTACACAGTCTGAAAAGTGCATGGTAGAGCTGTACTCAAAATTGCTCTTCAACAGCTCTACAGAGTACGGGAGAGTGGTAGAGACGCTCTATTGTGTACACACTGTAGGTAGAGTCTCTACACTTTACGCACTACACTTTACAGAAAAAACTCTATAGTGGACACTTGGTTTAAAACATAAAATATATTGAATTAATCTTCAAGCATCATAATAAATAATAATAAAAGTAACTCGGCAATTGGAAAATTACATAACAATCATCCAAATTTCTTGATTTATAACAATTAAAATTAATCATTACATTTGTTAGGTATTAATATGTAAATCAAACAAAGCTCTATTAATAATTATTAATAAATTTTGGCATTAATATTTTAGAATATTAGAGATTTTAATCGCTTTTATTTTTGGTTAAAAGAAAAACACAGATAAAAATTATATTAATTAATTTTTTAAAAATAAACCAAAAATTTAATTTTATTAAAGAGCAAACCTGGGCTCATTGCATAATAAAATTCTCTCCATTCATCCAGCCACACTTCTGCAACACGAGCTGCATTATGCAATACAATTTTTGCAACACCACCTGGAAACGTATACGGTGATTTATCACGGAAAACATGTCCAACATGTGAACATGGAATTATTTCCAATGTACCACCGCATTGCCAAATCTAAACTCAATAATTCAAAATTTAAGGAAAAAGAAATTAACAATATTGAAAACAAAAAAAAAAAACAATTGATAAATTAATTAAAATTAAATTAATTAATTAAAAAATTAATGTAATATCATAAAAATTGTGTAATAGCTACGAGTAAACGTGTCTAAATATATTAACACGTACCCTGAATGACATTTCTAAATTTTCACCACCCCAAATATCCATTCCTTCGTCATATGAACCAATTTCATAGAAAAATTGTTTATCTATTGAAAATAGTCCACCAGCCATTGTAGGCGATCTTAACGGTGATGTTTTATCGTGATTTCTTCGTTCCATTTCTCTTGACGGTACACGATACCTAAACCATAGATAAGCAACAAAAATATTAATTATTATTATAATGTTTAATATATGTTTTTTTTTTAATGTATTTATATACCATCTAAAGTTTAATTTCCAATTAAAACCACCCCATGTTTGATCCGAAGCTGTAACATATTCAAATGTTTCATCTGATATAACATCAATAATTGGACAAACAACAGTTGTACGATCAACTGCAATACGTGCTAAAAGTGGTTCTAACCATCCTTCAGTGCACTCACAATGTGCATCTAAAAATGTTATAACTTGACCCTGTATAATGAATTGTTTATAAAAATTTAAAAGTTAATTTTTTTTTTAAATTTATTAATAAATGGATAAAAAATAAAAATCAAAAGATCTTACCGATACATGTTTTGCACCCAAAAGTCTAGCTCGTATAAGACCAGAACGATTAACTGTTCTTAATACAAATGTAGGAACTGGTAAATCTTTAACATGATCGTCTAATTGTTTACCGAGAAAATCTCGTTCACTAGCATCATCAACTAGAATTATTTCCTTCAGTAAAGGTCTTGGCGAACGATTTATTACACTCCAAACTGTACGTAATAATGTTGTCCATGCTTCATTATGAAACACAATGACAATAGATGTTGTCGGTAATTTATTAGGATAGTGTTTATTTTTACAGCTAAGAGAATGGACATAAGATAATTCGTCAATTTTTGCATATAAAAATAAAACATCAATTAACTAAATATGTTATATACTTACTCTGGATTCCTAACGTCAGTTAATGATCTATTTAAAGATATCATATCACTTGCTAATAAATTGAATTGATTTTCTTTAAATTTCTCTTTCATCAGTGCCTGTTGGTTGGATGGAATTTTAACAGGTTTACCTATAAAATATAAGTCATAAGATAATAATTAATTGAGTGAGTTTGAAGTTTTTTTCTTAAACAATTTATGAGATCAAAATCAGTTACTCCTTACCATTTTATAAACAAAATAAGGCAGAATTGATTAAACGATAGAAGTAACAAATTTAAGTCAAATATGTTAACTTAAAAATGTGGAAACGAATATTGGACAATAATATAAACTACGATCTAATACATATTTCATTGTTTGCATCTTACACTGCTAAGATATTTAATTGCACGAGAAACGTTAACTAATAGCCTCGAAATGGATGGGAACAAGATGCCGACTTTTGACTTATTTAAAAGGTGCAACTTGGAACATTAAAACAATGGTTAAACCGACGAGACTGGGACAGGTGGCTCAAGAAGTGAAGAGGCAGAAACTTGATATTCTTAGGTTAGTGAGATTCGATTGAAGGAAAATGAAGAAAGGATTATATTCTATAATGAAACCCTTTTGTTTTACCCGGAACCGGGTAACATGGATCACAGTCGGTGTGTCTCTGTAATCTTGTCAACTCAAAGCCGATATCCGATCAAGTAATTACGACAAGTTTCAAGAGTTGTGTTAAATGTGTAACAATAATTCATGTAATGTTATAAATTCAAGTGTGTTTTCGTCAATGTGAGCCTCAGGCGCATACAAAATACTGGCAGTGCCAGAACTGGAGGCGACGAACAAAATTGTTAACCAAAGATAGTGGAATTTGATCGGCCAAATACTGAAGCGATCGGTCCAAAAACAACGAGGCTAGTACCGGTGGAAGGGGGTGGAGTGAAGTAAAGGGGATGGAGTGAAGTGAAAGTGCTGGCTATGACTAAGAGGTCTTTTTGGCAAAAATTTAGATCTCAAGATGTTCTTGAATTATAAGAGTTTATCGCTGCTATCATATATATATTTATTTATAAATGCTAGTAATCTAATATTAGTTCTATATCAGAACAAGTTATGAAACATCTAGCTTTTTTAATATTACGTTGGTATGTAATATGATTTTATGGTGGCGAATGAAGTCGTCGACTAGCATCAAAGTTACTCAACCTATCTTTACCTAATTACGGCATCTCAATCACGATATATGTTAGTAAAATCGCATCTGATTGAGACTAAAATAATTGTGTTATGTCGTGTTTGTCGTCGGAAACTGGAATTTATGCAGAACTCTACTGAAATATTCTGGTACAATAGACTACTTATATTCAAATATTAAATAAGATTCCAATTGAACTAGAAAATACTTCAATTATACCTTACATTTAATGGCAATTTAACGGTGGTCATTCACTGTCCGTTACTAAGAAATTTAAATATTTGGTATCACAAGAATTTTGCATCGTGGAAGGCTTATAATAATTTTTTTGCCGTACATTCAGCAGTAAAATATGTGTAACTACTATTTTTGCACAGATTGAGAACAATGATAATACGAAATGATAGATTGTACAAAATATGACCGATAATTTAGTAATAAAGTTGAGTCATACCTATTTCAAATTACTAAATACTATTATATCTACAATATGTTTACCGAAAAATAGTCAGTCTTTTAAAAATCTAATACACTATAAGATAGATCTGTGCAGTTTACTTTCTACTTTTGTTTTGTTATATAACTTACCCATTTCACCTGGACTGTTATATTTACTTGGAACTACTGGAGCTAATCTCCATTTTTTTAATTCATTACTACGATATGTTCTTGGTATGGTTAATGCCCATTCACTATCTAAATTATTATTTGTATCTATTTCACTATTATCTACAATTGGATCATCCTCATCTTCCATTAATTTATCTGCATGCTGTGATATCTGAAAGAAATGAAAAAATACAATCAATTCTCCATAGTCTCATTTGAAATAAATATAATAGAACTTTTCACTATTTTTTTTTCACTTATTACGTAATTCTGGAAGATAATATAAAATTTAAATGTGGATGTAATTCAAGGTTTTATCTTACATGTTAATTGTATTTTTAGTATACGAATATATGAAGTCACATTTCAACCAACCAGTCAAGATATGCAACATGTACAGCTATGTTTATTTAGAAGCAAACCAATTGGAAAACCTATATTTTTATAAGCATATATAAAGTCGAAAAGTAGTTACCACATTGGTGAGTTATGAAATGAAATTCTTTGAGTTAGTATACACCGCTGCAGCTGCCATTGTAAACAGCTCCTAGTTTAGAGGGATACTGAAAATTTATTAGATATTTTATGGTAAGGAATGTAGTGATCGACTAACATGTAGGCAGTGAGTATCTAAGTAGAATCGTCAATTTTGATGATCAGATATTTTATTCTACATATTGGTAATTGAATCAGCAAATCTTGCTGGACTTTTTCATGTTACGTCTGAAATTAGAATTTTTTAAATGTTGACTTCCATTTAAAAACTTAAATTATTGACTTGTCAGAATTCTTTCGATACCGTCACAGCGGTATAATGAGTTAAGTGTTCTTTTCATGTATATATTTAAATGTAACTTCATTGTCAGCATATACAATTTAACATTTATAATTGTCAAAAATTGTGATATATTGACTGGGAAAATTACTGATAACGTAAATTATTTAACTAATTATTGTATTTATTTGTGATACTATCCTAATTTATATTAATATGTACTGTACTTCAATGAGGGTCGCTTGAAAAGTATCTAATTTTCAAAATATGATAAGTTATTGTAAAATTTAAATAAAAAATCACTTAAGAGAGAAATAATTTTATGTAAACATTGCTGCGAAAACAATAAACAAATTTGCATAAAAATTACTGCCAGTTAAACTGGCAATTTTTTTTAACGCGAAATATAATTACGGTACAAAACTCAAATTGTTACCAATTTTAAGCTACTGATTACAGCGTTTTCAAGTTTAGACTAGTGATAGCCAATCCCAGAATATGGATGCATATTGTTCTAGGTCGACATTGAATGACAAATGGAATTAAAATGAATGATTGCGTTGTATTTGGTTAAGAAAATGGCAACCAGTTAGTGTTCGCGAACTTCAGTATTAAAGTGTGAATAAAATGGTTTGATAATGATATCATCGAAATACACCTTGGATGTGATTAGAAGTAAATCGAACAATTATATCATTTGCATGAATCTGTAAAATGTTTATGTAGCAAGTCCATAAACAGCTATAATAGACATATCATCATCGTGTGATCGTGTTTCTTGCGATACTGCGAAAAGGTAAATATAGATCGATAAACCTTTAAGAATGTTGATGTTAATCTCGCTGATGTAATATCATTACGACACTGAATTTTCACTATACAACTAATATTAGTCGATGTTCTCATATTGTAGTAGTGTCCTTAGTGTGCTGTGCAAAATGCTATGAATGATTTTCAACAAATCAATTGCACAACATTCTCTCCCACACTGAAATCATATGATATTTTTAGTGGCGTTGTGATAAACATAGGTATTTTAAGAAGACTGATCAACGCTACGAACAAGCATGAATATAGATTGTATTTCATGTAGGAAGGAAACTTTTCAAACTACCATTGCATAAATACACTTATAAATAAATCAAATAGCAATTATCAAATAATATGACATTAAAGTTAATGCTATTATAAATCTAACAAACAGCAAGAAAATGTGCTGTGTAGATAGGCTAATGATGTCATGGTCATGAAGTTATGGAATGAATTTATAGAGATAAATTCTATTTGATTAAATAGCATTGTATTTACCAATAAAATTTGACGCTTTGCAAACAAAAAAATAAAAGTATATTATGAAGAATAAAATACCGATTTCACAAATGCAACCAACTTAAATTTCGCCTACCCAAAACATTATAAATAATAAATTTCGCTTTTAACTTTCATTTTATTTTTCAATTATTAAAATAATGAAAAAAAATAAATAACGATTTTATCTTTATTGGATATCATTTAACAAATTACACAGAAACTAATAAATATGTTTGTATTATACACATTATTTACCCTTACGAATAATGAATTACAAATAGTTCTCATAGATCTGAAAATTAAGACATACTAAGTAATGTGTCAATATTTAAACTATTATGGTTTCAGTAACAATGTCACCGACCTGTTGCCTTAGTGTATGACCGATCCAATTCCACTATCTTCGACAGACAATTTTGTTCATCGACTCCAGAACTGTCAATCTCCACTCCACACTCCACAAATTCTCATTTGATATTGTATTTGGCCAGACTCTGAGCAACTTGAACTTCGGTCATAGTAGCTCACAAAAGTACTCAGCCCATCTTTCTATTTGTTAAAACTCATTTAAGATTAGCGAACCGACCTTATATTAAATTTGATGTTCAGTCCCTAAAGCACCGTCCGCTAAGTCTCCTTCATGTTGCAGCGAGTTGTGCCTGAGCAGCAATATTTTCAAAAAAGGTACGTCTGAACGCCATCACATGCTAATTGTCTCGCCAAATCGCCTGCGAACCGTTGTCATACCTCTACATTACGAAGTTTAGCAACGTTTATACGTCTCGCAATTCTAGGTTGTTTCCTTATGCCTGCGATAAACCTTAATTTTATCTGTCCAATAATCAGACAGTATGTCCAATAATCAGACGATGTCTATTCTGTAGGTGCGTAAATCTGAACTCTTGTTATAAATCTTGCTGTGATTATTCGATCTGATATTGACACTTAGCAATTAACTGAATCCACTGCTGGGCATGTGACTCTGTTTTCCAGAAAAAAAAGGGTTTCGACAGATGATATAGTCCTTTTTCCGTTCTTTTTTCAGGAATTCAATTCACATCTGTCTTTGATCGTAGTCCAGACCACAATCGTAGATTTTAAAAATCTATTGAATACACAAGTGTTGTATTTATCAATATAACGTGAGGAGCACAAAGGATTACAAATTGTGCAGATACCAACGGTTTGACTTCTAAATAACTTTTTTAAAAAAAATTACAGGCGGAATAACTTAAATGGCACTCTGAAATAAACTTCTGTGTCTATGAGATTTCTGTAAAATATTCAAAATGGTAACAATGCTTAAGATATGCAACTACGCAACCGAAAAAAAAAACATTTCATTGTTCCTTAGCAACAAATCAGATTTGCTACTATAATCCATGTGAGTTGGTTTCAGAGAAACAAAGCGATTTCACTCGTAGATGTTGTAATTTCTCCGCTTTACTGAATCTCACTCAACTCAAAAACGTTATGTTTGTACTTTGTAAAGTTTTGTATCAATTGCGAAAACTTTGTCGGTTGATGTATGTATATAATACGTTTCATTATATAAACAATCGTCATCGTATTCACGTGCATTCGGAAAACGTTCGGCAAGTTTCACGCCTACGTCCACAACTACTTTGGTTTATGTATTTTTTTTCCAGTTTTTAACAAACCCTATTACTTTAGCTGCATTTCGTTGCAGAATTAGATCCGTAGAAGCTACCTTGTGAACATCATGCATGCAACTGATTCGGAATTAAACTAATCGTAATGGTTTTCTAATGCGTAATTCGTAACGATTAATCATTGTCAATTAAACATGGTCACTATACACCAGAAACAAATGAACAGTTAAATCATTAGATAGAATCTGGTGGAATATATTAAGTAAAAACGATTACAAACGACATTAGAAAACGATACGTGCTTTTTCATCAGGATAATGCAACATTTGAGTTCACACAGCGCTAATTACCCATAACCAAATTAAACGAGTTACGTTATGAAATGTTTTCTCATTCAACGTTTTCTCCAGATTGCACACCAAGCGACTTTTGTCTCTTTCCGAAAATGAAGCTGCATAAAGAATTAGATTAAATTCGGAAGTCATCGAAACAACAAAAC